>JARHVA010006299.1:327500-367500 GCA_037957365.1 Torreya grandis
AATCTAAATCCCAATGAATCTACAGTTGAAACTCTCTTGCAAGTCATAAAAAGCTTGGAAGACAAGGTTAAAAATATTTAATTTTTTTTTTTTGAAATCTCCTCATGTTATTGATTCACAATATGTGTTGCATAAACCTCTTACACCTTAGATATATTTACACCCTTTTCAACCTAACTTTTTTCACCTAAGTTCACATTTTATGAAGGCAAGGATGATCTTGAACAACATATCCAATATCTATTTTCAGCATGCCTTGATTATGCCTCGAATGATGAAATTTTGACCAAATTAATTCCAAGGAACCTTTAGGACTATGCTCTAGGTTACTTATATGATTTACCTATCTAATCAGTAAAAGAATTCAAGCCTCGTATGGATAAATTTCTGGCACATGATTAAATTATAATTACTATAAAGGTTTCCTATGCTTTAATTACCAAGATCAAATAAGCAACCAATGAACTTATTAATGAATATGTCTTGAAGCACAAGACAATACTGAATAAAATGACAATTCCTATGGTAGATAAATAAATTCAAGACATCTTCAAGTAAATTTTGCTTGTTCCTTTACATGATTTCATTTTTTTTTAGTTTAAATATTTTGATGACTTATGTTATGTTATTCAGGACCTTGAAATAAAACTTATTTCATTAATTAAACATAATTATGTATTAAACACATCAAATACATCTAATACCAATTTTAATATCAAACTAAGTTACAAGGTAAAACATCCTGAACCTAAAAAAGAAGCAACCACCATGGTTAATGTAGTGTCACAATAAACTAATTATCTTATCTTATCCAATTAACCAAGGAGATAATTTACATGCTTACCTAAATCTCCAACCTCATTCCTACCATATCTTGTGGAGTGCCACCTCATATCTCTCCCTTAACCTATAGAGGTTGATATGAATCTACCTCTACCCAAAGGATATGATGCAAATGATTATTATGATTATCACCAAGGACATGGTGATTCTATGAATATAATTTTTATCTTAAAGCATAACATCAAGACCTTATCAATGACCAAAATAATACATTTGATGATCCTTCAAAAGAATCAGGTTTACAACTTGGTGACCACTATAAATATATTATAGTTAATAATCATTTATAATACCATTCTAAGAAGGATCTAGAAGTGAAAATGGAATATTTTGCTCATCCTCCTCCAACACATTACGAGCACCCACTAGATGGGAATATTGGTAATTATACATGACATAAACCTCATATGGTTTATATAACTTATTTTTTTTCAATGATAGTGAGGTTGTTGATGATGTCTCAGATATTCATTCCTTACTCATTCGAGCATACCTTGATCACTAGCTGATATATAGTGTTATGATTGAAAATAGTATAAGTGATAACATTTGCACTATGAAATTAATCATAAATTTGGGATATACTCATTATGATTTATATCCTTAAACCAAATCATTTAGATCATTTGATGGGATCTCACAATAGATTCTTTGTGAGATTAAATTAACTTTATGGGTAGGTACAATACATGTGGTTACTACCTTTTCATTTATACCTTCCACATGTATCTTTGATATGATATGTGGATGACCTTGGAGACATACACTTCATTCAATACCTTATATAATGTATGGGTGTGTTGAACACATTAATTAAAATTAGGTAATAATAGTTTTTAGAATTCCATATGAGCATCCACTTGAACAAGATAAATATAAACTTAGGTAGTTAATTATCAAACCTACTAAGGTTAATTATCCAAAAAAGGGTAAGAAATAAGAAATAACCTTTCATAGATGGTAGTAATTGAGAATACATTACATAATATATATATAGTAGATTCCATAGAATCTTTATATAATGCACCATGTTCAGATATCTAAATCAACTAAACATGTTCCTATTACTTTGACTTGAAATAAACCATAGAGCATTCAATGATGAGTTCCATGGACCCATACTCCTGATATTGTTTCTTCATGACCATAGTGTCCTATCATACATATTTATAACATCATAAATCCTATAGTCATAGATTATACATATATGTGTTCCTTCGTAGTACCACTATGTTCCTACATCATGTTACCAATGGGGAGATACCTATGAGCATCCCCTTGATGAGATTATAGGATATTCTTTTCTTTTCCAAAAATACCCAAAAGTTTTTAAAAAAATTTAAAAACATTTTTAGAAATTTACATGTTTTATTATCTCCTTGACATATATTTTGTTAGTTCCATGTTGGTAATATCATCTCATTTATTTATATTACATGTGTTTCAAGCATATTTTGAGTGTGATACAAGCATACACATATACATGATCTATGAAATTTTGGATGTTTGGCGTTCCATTTACTCATATCACATGGAAATTGGGGGAATCCACCTTCTTTGATCATGACATACCCAGGATATATCATTCTATGGTCATTTTCCATTATTATATTTTAGCTTATGTACTTATACATGCGTTTATCCATGATTATATATATTGTAGTGTACTTGACATGTTATGCACTTAAATATTTTTGATAACACATATATCTAGGGACTAATATGATATGATTACATTGATTTCTTATGTTTCATGCTTCCCTTTTATGTACTTCCTTAAGTGTCTTGTCTTACTTGATTGAGCATTTGAATATGCTCCATTGTTTATGGCCCCTTTGCCATTATTTGATTATACTTGAAATTTAAATATGTCATTGATTGTTATATGTACATTTGAATATGTCATTATATGTCTTTTCAAAATTTTATGAAGTTATGTCCCTTTGATTATGCAACATTTAAGCATGCACCTTATTTGAGGTCTTCTTGAACCATTGTCTTTTGATCTAATTTTGAGTGCTCACGTATGTGTCCTTTATTTCTTATTGAGATTTTAATGTTACTTTATAGACATTGATATGATATATATCATGTATATTAAGACTTTATGTGATAACATTTTGAGAACTTCAATGATATATCTACCTATACATTTTTTTTATATATGCCACATGATACATACACAGTTTATATAGTTATCTTATCCTTTTGAGGTAAGATAACTCCTAGTTTATACTTCTCTCACCTCAAAACAGGGTAATATTAGTGGGGGAATGTCATATAGGAATGGATTATAAATATTTTATAGATCTATATTATATTGGGAGCATGTTATGGAAACATGTTCTCCAAATTTACAAATTTAGATACATAGTGGGGCCATGTTATGCAAAACGTGTTCTCCACACTTATACTAATTCTCAATTTTACATAAATAGTGGGGGCATGCTATGGAAACATTATCTCCACAATTACACCATTTTTTAATTTCATATTTTAGTGTGCACATGTTAAGTAAATATTTTCTCTACACTTACATAGTTTTTGAATTGATCAAATTACATAGTTATATGATTCATATACACATTTTTGGTAGCACTTTATACATTTGTACCATTTTTATACCTAGGTTTTATATTTATACATATATGAGGTGAATATGCCATGAAAAATAGAACCTTAAATTATAAAATTAAATCCATTTTCAGATTTTAAACACTTCTATGGACTTTAGCATACAATAGGATGGACTTTTATGGATTGTTATTGATCCAATATACTACAATAGTTGGTTCACTTTTTTATGAAGGTTAAGATTATTACATCACTTAATATTACCAATATTATAATTTTGAGTTGATTAAATCATCCAACTTCACTATATTGATAGTGTGAGTAGACTTGGATCATTCATGCTCACCAGGTTGCAAGTATGATTGGGTTGCACAGTTGATAAAATTTCAACTGTCAAGTGGAAACTCACCTTTTCACCAAGGTTGGGGGAAAGGTGTCCTCCAATATCTATATACATATTCACTTCCATATTTACATTTGTCATAATCTCATATCCTAAGCATCATAATGATAAATCTTTTCAAATCAAGTTTCAAAAAGGTAAGATAGTTTCATTGATACATAGGTGTACTCATCACCTTACTCTCTTTATTTTTAAAATATTTCAATGATTTTGATTTAAAATTATATACATTGATTATATATTGTAATATGATCTTGGTTTTACTTTAGTCACCAATAAATCACTCAAGTTGGGCTCATGTAAAGGCAAGATGTGTTGTACACACCTAGGTATGTAGTTCTTTTCCATTAAACTAGAAATTTCATTACTAGATTAAAGTGGGGAAGTATTTTGATACTAAATATAAATTATATATCACCTTAATATTATATACTTGTAAAATATCTCTCATTATTTTACCCTTCAATTCCTAAGACATTCCTATTATCGAAAGGCCTACATCCTCTATCTTTGTGCTTATTGTTTATCTCTTAGTCAAACCATATGTTATTCGAATGACCCATGCCTTATATAATTATAAATTTTTTATAAACCTACTTATCATATTTCTCTAAAATGTTTGTACATATATTTATTTTAAATATTTTGGATACTTACGTCCCAATTAGATGCCTATGTCGATGCAATTGTCTTTTTTCATATAAAGTGTCAAGTACCCTAATGTCATAAAAATTTCAATTGTATCATGTCCCTATGGTAGGCATAAGTTCCTTATTGTGAGATATTTTTTAGCATAAGTTCCTATAAAACCCATCACAACATATTAATATAGGGATAGTTTTGTGATAAGTGACAAATCTATACAACAAATAATAATTCAAATAAAACCCATCAAATTGTTAACTAAAATAAATATATAGACATAAAAAATGTAGACTCATTAGTTATAAGACATTTGGTAAAATATACATGATTAACAGATTTATAAAATAGAGCATTCACTATGTATAGAACAATAATAAAAGATAGATAGGGAAAACCATTTTAGAATGGTATATTAATCTTTATCACATCAAAACCATTTTAAAATATAATAGATATCCATATATAGATTTTTTAAAAAGCTTTGTCACTTCATATTCTATCTTTTTGCTACATACAAATGGAAAACTCTTCACATTCTAAAACTAATACTATGATTTCAAGTACATAATACATAAAAAAAGAGATACAAAAGATAAAATAGTGAGAGTCAAACATGTGTCCATAATTTACACTATGATTTTGGTAGCCTTGTTATACTCCCAACACTTTTTTAGACTTTAAATAGTTGTCTCATCCTAAGATAAAGTCAAAAAATATGCCATGTGCTAAAATTGAAAACTTTGACGATACTAAGGAAATAAACCATAAGTAGAAGTTTTGGTAACCACTCAAGGTGTCATTTACCAGTTTTCACCCTTTTTACACTACTTAACCACCCTTTCAGTTTTTCAACTAAGTATCATATTATTCCACCAACCTCATAGGTTTTAAATATACTAGTTTAACCAAGTGAGACACTTTGTACGTTTTCAACCAACCTATCCCTACTTCTAATGCTTAAGTCCATCCTACTAGAGTGTGAAAAAAATATCAAAATTACAAACTTTGAAGTATGTGTAGTACCTACTAAGAAGGTGGTTGAACATTTTGCATTGATTGAACTGATGGCATTTATGATGTTGATTCTATTTGATATGTATAGGAATAAATTTATGTTATAGAATCTAGTTGTAGAGGTAGTTATTGTTATTTTATCATTGGCTAAGAAATCATGGCATTTTTATTATAGTGGAGCACACATTGTAACTATTGAAGAGGAATTAATTTTGTCTCTTGAACTAGTTGTGCGATGAAGTTATCCAAATGTGATAAATATTTTTTGAACATTCTCCATTCAATGAGAATTTACTACACCATAGTGAGAAATGTGCACAATAGGACTTTAAATACAATTAGATTTTAAATATAATAATCTTATATGATGGTGATGAGTGCCACAGTGTGTGAAAATGTGATCTAAATATCCTAAGATATCTCCTCCAACAAATTTGTATACCTCTACATTTGAATATTAATAAATTTACTACATAACATCTCATTTTACCATGTCTACAAATTTTTAATGACATTATCATGCCATTCAAGAAATTACTTGAGTGTATTATCCATTATTGCAAAGGTAGTTAAATGATCTTCCATCAATGATTTGGTTTTGTTTGCCTTATCAAACTTTAGTGTGGCCTCAAAAAAATAATTGGTGAGATGTTGTTTCTAATTAATCATTCCTTATGAGATATGTTTGGCTTCGATCACAACCATATCTAAGACTTGTTCATATTATTATAAGATCTCAAAAATTACCTCTTTCTCCACTTTTATGTTCATCCCTTGAATGTAAAGTAGTTATATCTTGTGTACAATAATCTAGTCCTTGGTTAGTTATAATAAGAGAGGTAAAAAATTCTTCTCTTTTGACATCACTTGGTCACCCAAGACTTGGGTGACCAACTTAGGGTAAGAATTATCTATTATCTAGCATGCATTGATGAACTAGAAGTGTAGATATGCATTGACCTCCTAAAGTTACAATACTTATTACTTTAAGGTCAAAGCCTTATATGTAATATATTCTTAAAATACAAATAGAACTTCATTGTTTTTAGTGAGCAAAATTTGGGAAACATCTAGAGATGATTAATTCACTATTATATCCAAAGACATAATGGAAGTCACAACCATCATAGGTGATTTCTTGATCTAACATGGGAAGATAAAAGGTTATGTGATGTGTTAATGATTCATAGACATCCCATAATCATTGTATAGATATTTGAGGCTTAAGATGAGATGCCTTATCTTGTGCACCTCCTTGAGTAGATTATGAGCCTTGAGATGTGTATAATGGATACTATATATTGTTTGTTCCCACCATCTTGGTGGTCTCTATTTATTGCTTTGTTGAAAATTTGTGCTACATTATGTGCTCTACTACTACATTAGATTTTACTTCTACATAATCATTAGTTTTGGCATTTTATTCAACCTTATTTTTAGATTCTACCTTAGTTTTACCTTCTACCTTAGTTTTACCTTCTACCTTAGCCTTGACTTTGGTAGTATATAATTGGTCTTGTCTCTTGCTTGTTCTTTGTAGTTGTGTAATGCCCTTTAGCCTTTTACTCCTCATAAGCCTTTGCAACTACCTTTTCTTTGTCTTTATTCTATTTTACTACTTATGATTCTTGATTATCTTTTTATTTATGTTTCCTCGTTGATTATTATTCACTTTTGATTCTTTGGCCTTTTTCTTTTCTTCCTCAACTTCTTTGGCCCTTTTCCTATGTTCCTCCTCTTCTATCTGTTGCTTCTATTGTGCTTCCTTCTTGGTATCCTTATAGTTTTCCTCTTCCTTATTCTTCTTATTATCCACCTTTTAATCATTCTTCTCAACTACCTTCTATGCCTTTAGTTTCTCCTATTATTCCTTAGCAATTTTTTCTTATGTTATGACATTTATTTTATTGACTAGCTGCTTAGACTGTAGTGAGTTGGTTTATTCAAGATCTTCCATAAGATTTGGTGAATCAAACACTATGACTGATTGTGAATCTTCATAATATGATGGCTCAATAATAGTGTATATATGTATGGTATCCTTATTCTTGTAATATGGAGGGGAAGTGAGAGTCTTTTTTGACATATTAATAGGTTGGATAATCTTGAGTTTGTTTTTTGGATCCTTGGGCTTGATATAATTTGACCTCCATCCTTAGATATGTAAAGGACACCATAATATTCTTTGATAGTTGGAGAGACTCTGGGTGTATAATGATTTCATTTACTATGCACTAGGGTTGGTGATTGAATTTATTGTAAAGGAAAGTTTATTTCTTACACAATGGAAGATCCTAAAACTATATCCATCTAGAAAAAAATTGTTTGAAAGAATTGGCATGTTACTTCCTACCGAGCAATGTCTACTAATATCAAATGGGGAGGTTGGGTAATATTAACCCATAATTCTAGCATCACTTGATTATGCACCTAGCAGGTACACACTACCTTCCAAAAAAAGAATTATTTTTCCTCTTCTTTCCCATAGACATAATTTTCAATCTTTAAGATAATTAACTATAGAAATTCATGTTCCTCTAAACCTAACTCTATGAGCTCACACTCAGAAGTAATCTTTAGGACATGCTTTTTGTCTATATATGATTTAGCATTGTGTATTCTCTTTTTTGGTGGTTGAGGTAAGGCTCACTACATTGGCACCTTACTCTTATCTTTAGTATCCTATGATGTAGCTACTTGTATCTATGGTAGTGAATGTTCTTGACCTTATGCCTAAGTGTGAAAATTCTATTGTGCACTAAGAGGTATGGATCAAAGAGATTTATTAACCTAGTAGCTAGGTATTTTTAGCATAAAACTTATACCTTAGCATCTAACATAGTGATGAATAATAGAATTGGATTGGATATTTCATTAGTCAACTCATGGAACCAAATGTGTATGCCACCATGCAACTTTATGATAGACATTATTGGCCTAAATACTACATAACATCCTTTGGTAATTTGGGGTGTGAAATGATCAAATCTTGGATATCAACCCATCATGCATTAAATTTCCCCAAATTAGTCATATTAATACCTTGTCTTGGTCCAAGTGATGTTTTTAAATAAATTTGTGGGCCAAAATTAATCATCTGGATTCATTGGGCCTTTTAGTTATTTTCACTATGTAAAATATAGGAGCAAGATAAAAAAAATTAATATTATAACATCTATGATGTTCTAGTGAGGAATTCATAATGTTTTTAATGATATTTTATTCCAAAAACTCAAACTAATTAAAATCCTCATGCATCTGTATCATCTGATATGTAATGTTAATGACACCTTTGGTTGCTTATTTGGCACTTTTGGTGGCTTATCAAAATCATTTAGTGATGCATTTCAAAAGAATGTGTACCAAATTATTTTCCATTGATTTTATGGGGATCCCCTTACCCACCCTAATATATCTATCCTTTATTTAAAAATTAATAGGTGGAGATTTAGTCTTATAAGGTATAAGAGATTTACCCTGAGTTGGAAGTCATGTTTCCCTCACCATGGTTATAGGATTGATGAAGATGGTAACATCTCATTATATCTACTGATTATTATGAACATCATTTCATCCAACTATCAAAAATTATGTAATTTTATGATTCATTATGTATAGAGAGTCACAAAGGGCATTGAAGTGTTAGGGATCTTGCTTGTGCTACTTTTAGCTGATTTAAGCTGAAGTGATTGGCTTTTATAATTTCAATGAAGTAGAAAAGGTTTGAATCATAGTATTTTTTTTGTTTAAGTGATATATCAATTCCTATTTATTCCTTATATGCATCTATGAGTAGGATTAATAGTTGTATATAATCCATGTTTGATGTTGTAGATGGAATCAAATAATTTCTTTAGGTGTACCAATGTTGATGAGAAATATGTGCATAATTGGCTAATTTAGATGTAGATCATATATCTCTTTTATTTTCAATAGTGTGTAATGTCTTTATATTATTTTCACTCATTGTTATATATCTTTTTCCATGCAAATCCATGTGATAAACTTATTTGAATATGTTGAGCTAGTTATGCATGATTTCACCTAAAAATTTAATGTCAACCAGTCCTAATGATTAGATGTTTGAATTTATTTATATCAAACACTTTATTTACCTAGTGACATTTGATGATGTGACATACCATTTTTTACTTATTCCCTTTACTTTGTTTAACATCCTTTTTGTTTTGAAACTTGATCTACTTTGCAAAGGATGTAATTTTTGAGTGTATCATCATTAATGGTTTTGAATGATTATTGATTAACATATATCCATATCTTGGTTACTAATTCCTGATTCCTAAACTCAATGGAAGATCCCCATGCACCCATTGATAATTGTATTTCCTTCTTACTAGCTTTGCTCATATATTTCACACTACAACATTAACTTATCAAACTCTTTTATGATGTCCTATAATATAAATATCACATTTTAAAACCATACACAAACCTAAAACAAAAATAGGAAAATAAAAAATTACACAAAAATCCTAAACTACATGATGCTACTCAACACCCTCTCTCATTTTCTATGATAATTGATAGATATTATTGGTAGTAAGGCTTAAGCTTACATCCATGTACCAATCCTGGTAGAATTGTTCCCTAAATATTTTTTAAGACAATTTTTCCCTACTAAGAAACATCATGAATGATATAAGGTCTCTTCCATATAATGCATAGCTTACCTGAAAATGCTCTAAATATATTATCATATAGTAAGATTTCTAGTTTTAGATAAAATTATTTAGATCGTAGGTTATGATCATGCCATGATTTATAACTTAGCTTGTTAACTTCCTATGTCCATATGGTTTTGGTTATTTTATTCCATTTTAGTCGAATCCATCAACCATTTGTATGGATAATATCAATTCCCAAGTTTCATTAGCATAACAATTCATAGACTAGGAACTATATATTCCATGGGCATCATAACCTCTAGTCCATAAACCAACTAAAATGTGGTAAATATTTTCACACATTTGTAATTTATTTTACCTACCTAGAGAATCATATGAATTTTTTCCTCTCAATCATCTCATTGTACATTTCATATCTTTTTTAACATCTTGCCCAAGAATTTGTTTGAATCTTTAGATTATCCATTTGCATGTGGAAGATATACAATACTTTTATGGTGTGATAAGATAACTTCTTATACGATATTAATGATTTTATTATTTATGAAGTGTGTTCCCATATCACTAACCAATTTTATTGGACACCCAAACCTTGTAATGATGTTTTTTTTATAAAAAAATCTTGGCTACATCTTTGGAATTACAACTTGATGTTACAACATCTTCAACCCATTTTTTAAAATAATTTATCATAGTGATGATATACGTTGAATGAATAAAATTTATTAATATATTTATAGGTCCGTAAAAATTAATAACCCATTATTTAAATGGTCATTATGTTACCATAGGTTTCAAAGTCATCTTGTCTATCTAATTAGGCTTGCCAATCCTTTGGAAAATATCATAGTGTTTTGTGATCCAATGTGCATCTTGTAATAGAGTAGGCCACCATAGACCAATTTGTAGGATATTCCTTATAGTGAATTAAATTAAAAATTCCATCCTATGATTATTTTATGTGCTTATTCAATAATTTGAGGTCACTCATTCTTTAAAGCCACTCTACACAACATTTCATCTTTGCCAATCTTATACAAAAATCCATTGATGATAGTATAGGGAATATATAATGTAATTAGTTATTTTTCATCTCACTCAAAATAATGCACAATAAATACTCCCTATTCCAAAAAAATTTATATGTCCTCCATGTTGTCAAGAATCATAGAGATTAGGAAGAGATGTGCATCTAGTGATTTATCTTGAAATTCCTCTCCATTTCATATCCTTCTCAATTGGTCAGGTCCCACATTCTCTCATCTATTTTTATCATTGATACTAAACTAAAATTTATAAAATAATGTTAACCATATAGAAATCCTTCCTCCCAACATAGGATTGCTAACCAAATATTGCAAGACCTGATGATTAGTAAAGAACATAAAGGGTGTTGTGAGAACATAACACCTAAACTTCTATAATGTTATAAACATTATTATCACTTCATGTTTTATCATCATATATTTTTTATATATAACTCATAATTTTTTACTTACAAAATGGATAGGATGGTGTAATCAACCATCTCCTAGATATGCTAACACATCTCCCACTGAAATGTCTAAAGAATCTGCATGTACATTAAATGGCTTAATCAAATTAGGAAATACCAATATGGGAGATATATATGACCTTTGTTTTATCTCAAAAAATGTTTATTGGAAATCATGTGTCCATTATAACTATATATTCTTGTGCATCAATTACTCTAATGGTGTAAATATACTTGTGTAGTCTTTGATAAACTTCTTATAATACCCTATATGACCCATAAATGTTCTCACTTTCATAGAAATCTTTAGAGGTGTTATATCCACTATAAATATGATTTTGGTTTGATCAACCAAAATTGCTTCACTAAAAACTACATGGCCCAATAGAACACCAAATGATGTGAAAAACTAGTATTTTTAACAAATTCAATTTATAGTGCTCTGCATAGTTTTAACATTAGCCATAGTTTGGAAAAGTGGTCTTTGAAAAAAGAAAATATAGCCCAAAAAAATATTAAATAAATTATTTAAAATTAGTCACCATAACCCTATAAAATGTTGTTGGAGCATTATTTAGACCAAATGGCATTACCTTATATGCAAAACAACCCCATTCAATTATGGATGTTGTTTTGTCTTGGTCCTATTATGTGATGGGAATTTGATGATATCTAGTGAATCCATTTATGATATATCATAATTCCTCACCTATTATGGATTATATAACCTCATTAATGAAAAGTATATGAAATAGATCATTGATGTAAGAATCATTCAACACATGGTAATCCCTATAGACCTTAATATTTATTGAATTTTTAAGTTTCACAACCATGGGAGTGACCTATTCTACCTTTTACACCAAATAAATGATACATGATTCCTATATGTGATCTAGCTCAACCTTCAACTTCAACTTCATGTTGGGATTCAATATATAAGGGTGTTTTTTGATAAGTTTTTTAGACTCTTTTAGTTCAATATGCATCTCTCCAAATAATGGATCTACATCTTTCACCTCTAAAAATTTAGTAGGGAAAACATCCTGATAATCCGTCAACAACTGGAACCCTTATAAAAATTAATTATTAGTTTATTAATCTCTCAAATTTGTAATCTTTAGGATATACTTTATCCCAATACTCTCAATTATTTTCTTCATTAGTTCTTGATATATCCTATTAAGTCCACTAGGAATGGATTTTCACAAAGCTATTTTCCTTTCATGAGCTATAATATTGAATTTTCACAACTTTTCATCCTCAATTTGTTATATGATTTGAGATTTTGGTGGCTTAGATTTTCATTCTATTTCAAAGAATCCATTTAGGTATATATCCTCATCACTATTGTTGGACCTTGTCAAATCATCCATAATCCTATTACAAGGTTGGATAATAAATTGTTCCTTTTTTTTAGTGACCTTATAGTTATGTATATTTTTATTCAAATTAAAAGTTACTTCTTGATATGATGATGAAATTATCATATTACTCATGTCTTCTACTCGCCCATGATGTAGAAACATATTGAATTTTTGTAAATCACTATATATTATAAGATTTTCATCTTCAAAAATAAATGTTTGGATAATGTCTTATTAACCCTGTGCCCAATGATTATTTTATCACACATGCTCATAATGCATATACCAACTATTTATAAGTGGTGCAAGATTATATTTGAAAATATGCACTAATTAATTAGGTTTAACACCCTATGTAGACCATATGTTTACGTACTTATATATACCCAAATATAGACACTTCCCTTCTTAAAATAATGGCCAATTTTCTCTAATAATGGTTGGTATCTAAAAAGTGCTTACAAAAATTTGCATTCCTCATCTCATGATAACTAGGTTTCTTATGAATTTCCCACCATTTCACAATAGTACCTTCAATACATAATTGATTGAACTTACTCTTTGATCTATATTAGGTACATGATGTTATAATCATAAAATTAACTAATTGAGATCCTTAGTTGTGAAGTATTGTGTTAGTTGGAATTCATTGGAAAAAACCTTTCATATATGGTGCACCTAATGATCTCCCTAGACCCAGTTCAAAATATGGGTGTCTAAATCACTACTTACCAAATATGTTACTTCCTAATGTAAGGTACCTATTAGATTAGGCTTTGTGTAATACATAGTTTTCACACTTATATTATATAATAAATATACCATAGACTTGGTTGGTGATCTCAAGTAGGGTTACTTACTTTCTTCTATCTGAAACTAATGTGATAATGATTTTTTTATAACTAGTATGTACATGGAATATTCAATTGGTTGCACCTATATTTTTTGTTTTAGCTAAGGATTGAAGAGCTAGTATTCGGTAACTCATATAGAATTTTGTTTATTATCTACACTTACCTTGAACAAAATATTTTCTTCATAAACATATGTGACTCTGATTCTCTATGGAAAATATATGGCTTAGGCTTGAACTTATTCAAAGGTATCACAATTCTCTTATCTCTTTGGTGTGCCTCTAGATGATTTTTCATTATATTGATAATAATTTAACCATCTTAATCCCATTTCTTACCAATAAAATTAGGATGATGGGTATCATATGTTTTTATGTCAATTACCTCAAAGTATCCTTGAAATATTAAGTTAACAACCTTAATTTTTACATCTTCAAGTCATCCAATTGGTTTGACTCTCCCATAATCTATGAAACTAAGAGTAATAAAACTATAGCTTATTAATCATTAACTAATAGCCTCCCATGTATATATTTATATCATATTTACTATGCTTCCAAATTTAAATAAAACATTGTTTATCTCATACCCTATAATTTGATTATCCTTTTGAGAGTCAACATCCTAGGGATTTTTAGTTTTTGCATACCATATGACCTTGTCAGTATGGTGTTGTCTTCATTGTACACACTCAAGTAGATTATGTAGATTATTTGTAATTTTCTTTGAAATGTATTCATTTCATAGAGTTTTCAAAATTTTAAATAGATATATCAATGAAGTCACTACTCCTTCTTGTTACATTATATGAATAATATGCCCATATATTTGTGCACCAATAATTATAGCATCACCATTTGGCACATTATATTATTTTATGTTATATAGGACTTATGTTTCTTGATACATCAATCCCTTTTCTTTTGTAGTGTTAGGATACTTATCCTATTAGACCTTACTAATTCTTTGATACAATGGCATTTCTAAAGGGGTAAATCTTTGCTTTGTGTATTGTTACCTTGTGATACATTGCATGAACACATTCTCCCTAGGGTGTGAATTTAACATATTTACATTTTTAATAAGTTTTTATTTCCTCTAATTTTATAAAAATGGTAAATTTTCAATATTATGTTATCCTAAAACTTTAAAATATACACAATACATTTGCCTTTGAGGATTAGTCAAGTAGTTTCATGAGAAGTGGTTATATTCACCGCACATATAACATTAAATTAGTTAATGATCTTATAATTTATCATAATTTTTACCTCCATAATATAATCCCATGTATCCTCCTCTATATTTTTGACAACCCCAACCTTGTTATTGTTTCCCATCAAATTCCCTTGACTATTATTGTTGTGCATCATATCCGCTATACTATCATTGAGGTGATGATGGAACTCAATCTAATTGTTAGGGATGAGGAATTATAGTATTCCATGAGGAGTTATATTGATACTATGGATATGAATTCATCCATATAGATAAACCTTGGATTTTATATTGTGGTAACAAAGGCATCCACTTAGGGCCACCTTGTGTCACACTAGTCATTTGCACCTTCGAGCCTAAAATTCCCTAATTTGTAGTAGGTATCTATTTTTTTGAGACTGGGAAGACATTCTTAGTGATATTTTTTACCTCCCATAGAGTATATAAAATGTTATATTCATGATTACTTAACTTAAAAAAACTATAATACAAGATTTGTGTTTTATTAATGTACTATTATAGTAAATGACACTTTGAGGTTGCATGTCTTACTAATCTACATATGTTACATATTTTGATTTTGATTTTGGGACAATAATTATTATGATGTTATTCCTTACCACACTCTATACACCATAAACATAACTTGGGCTTAATTATCTCATGAATCTCATCCATCTTCTTGAGAAAAACATATATTCTCATCTCAATTTTAGAGCTAGTTGATGGTGCATCTCCATAATCCTCAATTTATTCTACTAGAAGTGTAAATTATTGAGAATCAAACTTAGTTAGAAACTAATAATTTAAAATTTAAAATCTAATCCTTGATAATATCCCTTAAATAAATCAATCAACCTTATATTTATCTTCCATGATATAATTAAACTTGTTCATTACATCTATAAATCTATAATCATATTCCCATACTGATTCTTTGCTTCACCGTTGAATATCCTTAAGATACCAAATGGTATAAATTGATCACTTATTCATCTTGAATTATATGATTAATTGATCCTTAACTTATTTAATACTTATAGAATTAAAATTCTAATTATAAATTAGCTCTAGAGCTCAGCTTATTAAGGCTCCTATGATTTCACATTTTTGTACATCTTTAATAATCACTCTATTAACCTATAATTTCATATCATAGGTTAAAAATATTGTTTAGGGTTAGAATAAAAATAATATGGTGTTAATACAATATGCATTCATGAATTCAATGCCATGCTTGGTGCACTAGTAACTGCTACTACTAGTTTTTGTGAACTAGTCTTTATAGGTGTCTTAAAACTAGTTTTGAAAGAGAACATAAAATATTATAACCTTTTCTTGTCTATTGAATTTTTATATTCTATAGTAAGCTTACCAAATTTATCTATAAATGATTCAAACCAATTTCCTCCTATCCCAAACTCTTTGTTTTTAATTTGATGAAGATAAAATGGGCTTGGGGGATGTGTACTTACGAGATGAATGATATGTTTCTTCAACTTATTTTGTTAGCAATCATGAACCTACTATTTTCCTATGGTTGTGTATAAATTATTTTAGTGAGTATTATTTCCCTAGTCTAAAAAATATCTTTCCATATAACTATTTTCTACCTCTATCTTATAATGTGTATATTTTTAATCTACTTTCCTCTTTTTCCTCACTCTATTCCATATCTTCTCTATCATAATCTATCTTATTATTTATATGGAACTTCCATTCCTTGATTTTTATAATTTATAAACTCTCTAATTTTTTAATTTATGTAGCCTTTTTTTGGGTTTCCCTCTCTTATACATTATCTATTATAGTCTTACTTCTATTTGTAGTTACATTTCAATTATCTTGTTTATTCCACCTTTGTTGTGATAGATCTCTTTCTAATCCCATAATTTTATTCTCACTCTAATTCTCTATGTCCTCCATATTTTAGGTTTGGGTTCAAGTTCCTCTATTCAAATTTACATCATTCACTCCTACATCACACACACCCCTCTAACAACCACATATACTAATTCATGTTGGTAGGGGTACGCACCATGGCCTTTTCAATGACCAACATATTGATCAAATTAGGTATTCATTGAAGTAAATTGCCTCATATTCCTCTAAACATAAGTCTCATGTAGATTTAAAATCCAAGTATCCTTGTATAATAAGTTATATGATGTAATTGTCAATAATAGTCTTGGTTCAGTGATCTTTCACATAGATCTAATCAGTATCTAAAGTTCACAAGATTTCTACATTTTCTTTCATCCAAACTATAAATTATGTCATTCTTAGTTGAAAATAGTAGTAATCCAATCTAGATAACAATTTATCAAATAATCCAAGCAATTTGCACCAAAAGATTTCATAAATTTTTCCATGTATATGCTCTTAAATAACTGATTTCATAGTTTTCCTATTTTTTTTTCTTCTACAAATTTTTGGATTCTTTCATCTAACCATCTCTGTAAATCTCTTTTTCTTGATATCCATCTCAACATGTTTCAAATAGACTCATCCACACTCATTACACTATTGTTAGTATATGTTCTTATAAAAACCATCAGAACATGTTAATATAAAGATAGTTATGTGATAAGTGACAAAAGTATACACAGATAATGGTTCAAATAAAATCCATCAATTTATTAACTAAAATAGATGTAGAGATGTAGAAAACATAGACTCATTATTATAAGACATTTAGTAGAATCTACATGATTAAAATATTTAGAAAATAGAGCATTTACTATGCATAGAATAATAATAAAATACATATAGGGAAAACCATTTTAGAACTATATATTAATCTCTATCAAATAAAAACCATTTTAAAATATCACAAAGTGTTATGTATATAGTTTTTACAAAGTTTTATCACTTCATATTCTAACCTTTCACTAAATAGAAAGGGAAAACTCTTAACATTTTGAATAATAATGGTAATCTTTCAAGTGTGAAATACATATAAAAATAGATACAGAAGACAAAATAGTTAAATTCACACACATGTCCATGAATTACACTGTGTGATTTTTATAACCTTGTTCTACTCCCAAAAATAGAAAATATACCATGCTCTTTGATCATGCTCCTGGAAAGGTTGTGACCATTATTTTTACACCTTATTCTAGAATCTTCATCATTACTATGAAAAAATGTTATGTGTAGATAATACCATAATAATGGAATACCACTCTTCTGACTTAGTGTCCCATAACACATGAATACCACTAGCATGATGCTAGCTCACTATACTTCTCAAATCATAATAAAACTAGAGAGAATATGATAATAAAATAAACTAATATTAGTCCCAAAAATAAATGTTACCTAAAGATACAACTAGTCCACTTTATGTAATTCTCTAGAGGAGGTCATCCTTTGATGGTGCATGAGGTAGATAGACTATCAAGAACCTCAACTACTCAATAAGATTATGAACTTGTATCCATATTAGAGGGACTCAATATTGGCACACTATTGTATAAATATACAACCAAATTTTATTAGTATTATGGTTATCCAACATTATTTAAAGGTATTCCTAGAGCCATCAAACACACCCTTGATGCAGATGGATGTTGTATTTATATCACAAGTGCTACTTGCAATGGACACCAAGGACATGTGCTCAAATTTAAGGGATTAGTGACACCAATAGCTGAAAGGTACTCTAGCATCACCTATGGTATCTACTCCACCATCCAAGGCCCCTATCACCACTCCTCTCATTTTCACCACAACCCCATTTGCTATAGTCCCTATTGCTACTATCCAAGGTAGCTTAATATATAGATCATGCCGAATGTAAATTTAAATAATAAAAAAAAGATTTTTGTTTGATATGTATCAACTCTCATGGGTTTGAATAATAATAAATAAAAACCACACCATTATTGATAATATAATAGTGGCAAGAATTAAACAATATAGTATCAAGTTATCAAAATAAATGATGGAAAAAATAAATAAGAAGGAGAAGAATAATAAATTATCACCTAAATGATACCATAAAATATATATTTCATTAAATAAGTATCCTAACTTCTCCTTCATCTTAAAGTTGCCTATAAAGGCTCTCCATCTTCCCTCTTGTCTATATGGCTTCTTTTGTCTTTTGTTTTTCCTTTATCTTTACATGTTTTTTCCTTCTCTTTACATAATTTAAAATAAATTATGATCCCTATACCTACACTAATAATATTTTCCAAGAGGACTCATATAAATACAAGATCAAACCTTATACATTCCTCACCTATTAACTACCTATAAATCACTTACAAATCTACCAATGAACTATCTATTAAGCACTTAAGGGAGAAAAACTTCCCTATTCTCTTCTATTTTAATATCAATCATAGGGACAACCCATCTATAATTTCTTGAGTAATTTGATCCCATGGTCAAATAAGTCAACCCCCCTATAGGTTAAATTTTTTCATGAGGTCTCCTAGGTCATAAATGTCCACCATGGTCATAACTAAGGTCATAAAATATGTCTTAATCTTAGTCACATTTGCCTAAGTTCATCTTATGTCATTATATGTATTTTTGGCCACTTTAAATGAATTATATGGTTTAATTAAGGAGAAAAGTGTGTAAAAGTGTAAATTAACAACCCACATGTTAGTAAGGTGTCATTTGTTAATTTTGAAACTTAATTATGTAGGTTCAAACATTGGATGTAATAAAATCAATTGAAGAAGTGGGAGTTTTTAAAGTTGTATGGAATGCAAGACAAGTTTTTCACATGTGTAGTATTCATAACTGTCCCTTAAAATCCCAAAATGTAATCTCCATGTTCATATTACTTTGATAATCCCAAAATTTATGAAAATTATTTTATATCTCTATTAATTCCCCCTTGTTAGGTTAAACAAGCCAACTGATTTATAGTCAGTATAAATAGGTTAGGTAGAATTAAGGGATTACATTTATTAGATGAAAGTAATCTCTTTTTACTCTCATTCCATGGAAAAAAATTCAAAATGGTGGACTGATCTTCATGGATAAATCTTAGGACTACTACTACCTCCAAGTTGATTGTACATTCCCAACACCTTTAGGTTTTCTCATATGTTGCATTGATATGATGTTTTCAAATGGTCTGTGTGTTTTGGAAGAACATGTTATTCATATCCAATTAATCTTCAACATGTTTTTCATGTGTGTTCATGGAAGTTAGGAAAGAAACATCTCATTTTTTTAGAAATAGATGTCATAACAAGGTGCATAATATGTTTCATAGCTGAAGAGTTGTCCTTGTCTAGATGACTTCATATCAAGGTAATGTGCCTATTTTTTACCTCCCAAACCATGGAATTTAGTTTCTCCAAGTCAATATTTCATTTAAATACTTGTAGGGGCAGCTATGGAAGGCACACAAGGTATTCAATTTTATAACTTGAAGGAGTTTCTAAATTCATATAGGATCATAGTGTTGATCCTAGACTAGTTCAATCAATGTCCATGGTACAATATTGAAGAAAGAATCAAAATGGGAACATTTACCTTATTTTCTTTGAATAAAGTCTATGCTTGATATAGTGCTACCTATTGGTAAGTGGTATTGAAGTATTGATAAGCCTAATGTCTTATTTATTGTAGCTTAATCTAAGTGGTAGAACTTGAACATAGAGATAAAGTGACTAGGTTAATAATAATGATGATAGAGTGGAGTTTAACTCATCTAGACTTGAATTAAAAATACTCAATGGAAAGTTACAATGTTGAGCCTAGAACTTGAAATATAATAGTGCATTCATAATAAGATATGTGAACATAGTATATAGGCATGAGTTGATCTCACCAAATGTGTAATAATCCTCAATTACCTCAATAAAATATGGTTGTATGAGAACATAATGTTCAAATATAAATGTACACCTACAATAATTCCACCTTCCCTAAAAATATACACCTATAGTTTAGACTCTCATACTATAGGCTAGCCTAAGCAAGAAAGGATGCTAGTTAGTTGATGGATAAAGGTATAAAATGAGATGATCAAAATGACCTCATATGGAATAAATATAATGTAACACAATTCTCAAATACTGATAATCACCTACATGAGCCCATTGACCTCCTTAATTGCCACCTTCAACTGACACCATGAATAACATACTCTGCAGCCTAGTTTAGGACAATGCAAGATGTAGGTTTGATTAGTATGTCATAAATAAATATGTATGAACATATGAACAATAATATCATAGTGATAATATCATCCTCATTTTATTTGGATATAAATAAAGACTAGTTATTTTCAAATGTTACACTTAGTCTTCCTGAACCTTGCAGATAGTCATTGTCACAAAAGCCAATCTTGAGGGATTTGAGGTGTTGAAGCTGATAGATAGGTAAAAAAGCCTTGAAAATTATTTTATAGTGTATTTATGAGTAATAAAATCCCTCCATGTACTCATTTAGGTTAGACAAATAGAGGAGATGCCCTCTCTTTTGTCTCATACAGAGGGCACTCCATAGGTAGTCCATACTGTAGACCTATGCATTCATGATGGAAAGATGAAATAAAGAGAAAATAAACATGGTGGTATGATGTATAAGGTTTTTATGAAGATTAAAATGTACATATAAATCATCTAAAGTCATTAAGACTATTTAGGTGTTCAAAAACATAATAAATACAATCTTATAGACTAAGCCTAATATCAAGCCTAAACCCTAATGATTGTCAAATTTATCCATAAGTCTATATGATAATTTAAAAAAAATGTGATGTCCTTCATGGGATAATATAATATTGACATGAACCATTTATTTGTAGATAGAATCCAAAAAGTGGTTAATTTGGCCTTAAACTATATCAAGACTACTTAGGATGCATTAAAAGAGCTCGAGAACCAGTTTCACTCACTCATATCTTTACAGAAACTATGCATGATTCCATAAGGATATGGTATATGGGGTCCTTATCTTTTACTTAGTGTAATCGGTTTGTATTTTTAACATTTGGTTTTTATGAACTAGTGCTAAGATTCCAAGACACAAAAAACACCCTTAAAACCCTTATTTTGACCTAATGAAAGAGAAATGAAAGGATATGCATCCTAGATGAATTATTTGGACTTAAAATTTTTTTAACATTTATATCACTCTCCCAAGATACATGAAATCTATTTAGTCCATATTATCTTCTGTATGTACAAACATAATATGTTGTTTATTGAAGGATTTGATGTATTTTATAGATGTAAAAGGGAATGAGTAGATGAAATTAATTGAGTGATGTCTATGAGGAATTGTTTATATATCACCATGATCATATCTCACATTATTTAATCATGGATACTTCTCTTCTAGTCCATTCATTATAGCCAGTCTAAGTGAGATAGTGAGAAGGCAAGGTGACTATCCAAGTTTGAGAGTGAGAAGTGAGATACTAAATATTTAGAGGTCTATTTTATGGACCATAGGATAAAATTACCTTGTAAATTTGTCCAACACATATTCCATGTATTTCCCTAAGTAAATTTACATCATTTTGATGACCAATGTGAAGGCTACTCTAGAAAGGCCTATGAATGGCTGGTAAATAGTGAATGATAAATGATGAAAGAGAAAATATTATTTGAAGGGCATATTTAGGATGATACAACCTTGTTTATACCTCTTAATGATATTGAAAATGTTTCAAATATCCCTATGGTAGTTTTAGATAGTCAAATGGACTCATCACCAAAGGGCAGTTTCAAAGAAGGATAGTGAAGACTACTATGCCGCTTTGAGGGAGATTGATGCATTTCATATGGATACCTATCTAAGACTAGTTATTTAATTGTTTTCCACCTAATTCTCTAATATTATAAATAATTTCCATATCTTTACCCATGTACTTTTGACCCTTCCACTTCTCTTATTCTCTCTCTTCTCACATGCTCTATAAATGTAAGCCATTTTCACATTTGTATAAAGTACACACATAATATGGAAAATCCCTACTATTTTGTCACCTTATTTTTCTTGTAATAAATATTTTGAATTTTATATATTATCTTCTCATCTTTCCTAGTTATTTAAAGTAGTGAATTTGGATGATAAGTGATGAAGATTATTTCTCCTTGCTTCCATTCTGATCTTGTATGTATTGTATAAGTAACATATTTTTTAATAGGTCTCATAAAGTGTATTATTTGTTAATGTGTACTTGAAGTGTGAGAGGGAATAGTAGTGTCTAGTATCAGACATTATTTTCAACCACATCTAGATATACATATTAATCTACCTCTATAAGAAACACTTATGTTAGAAGGTCATAGAGTTGAGGTCATTTTTGATAGTTTTCCTTCTTAGTGCATATACAAGTGTGTTGTGTGGACTTATCCTTAGTGTATCACCTTATTAACATAGGTTAATTTCTATTACATTATTCCATTTTCACCCCAAGTGATTATTCTAATGTAGTGTGTAAGCTTAAGAGATAAATCAAAAGAACTAGCCCTTTAACCTAGAGGTTTACGTCTATTATAGGCAACCCACATGCCTATAGGTAATACCATGTCAAAATATGGGAGAGGATTAAATAGCCTCTCCTAGGGTGCAATATTTGTGTACAACACAAGTATGAGGAACTAAATGAACAACTCATGAGTTCTATTTTCTTATTTATAAACCAAGTCACTGTATGTATTTACTTTCAAAAAAATTCACCCTTGTGCACACACAAGACAACACATTGGGATAGAAATACAATATTCTAAGGACCTCTTGAAATTACTGGCTATGTAGATAGTAACCATTTATATATGGGTATTTAGGGTTATATCAATAGTATGATCCCATTAACTGATTCTTCCCATTTTTATTATGAAGATGAACTAGAGTTTTACTATTTGACAAAGAGTGACAACCCATGATCTAGATCTGAGCACACTAGAGAAAAGGTGACATAGATCCCATAATATCCTAGGTGGTCACTTCTATATTTAGTGGGTATTCCATACTAAATACTTGCATCCATTTTAGACATCTTCATCAAATAAACCATCCTAGATCAATGCAAGAATCTAAGGCTACAAGGTGAAAAATTCTATAATCTAATGACTTATCTAAGGCATTAATCCAGTCCATTTCCAACATGTTCCATATCAAATTTAATTGAGCATAGTTGACTAGTTAAGTAATCTTTTCTTCATTTCATTATTATTTCAATAAATAGTTGTACTTACTATTTTAAACATATCTCAATATTTAAATATATAATATTATTTATCCAATTTTGTAATTAATTAGCCAGTTATAGATATATTTATCACCCTTATGCATAGTCATTTCTATATTATTAACACTATCCCCATTTATACTTCTCTAATTTAGGGTTAAATAAAAATATTCAAATAAATTCATAGATTCAAAGTAATTAAAAAAATAGATTCTCTTATATAATATAGGTTTCAAAGATTCAAATAAATTCAAAAATCAGATTATACGATAGAATATAGGTTTCAAACATTTAAATTTAATATATATATATATATATATATTCAAATTAATTTATAAATTGTATATATTGTATAAAGTATCAAATAAAATATAAATTATGGAGGCATGTAACATGCATATGCACTCACTTTACAATAACTCAAGTACATAATCATACACACATGGGCATGTGAAAAACAACTACAAGATAAAAAATTACAAGTTTCACATATAATTATAGTTGAGTATATAAATGCATGGAATTTTATATCATTTGGAATGATACTATTTCATGCTCACATATACATTTTTAAAACTCAAAAGGCATTATACTTTTTCATGCACATATCAAATAAAATATAGTTTACAAATTTAAAGACATTTTTTTGTTATATAAAATAAAACATATTAGCACTGAGGTTAGGATGGGACCATCAATATTATTCATTATGTTTCAATTGTAAAATTATAATATAAATTTTATAGTAATGGTGTGATTCATTTTATTACAAGTAATTTATGTTTGAGTCTAGTGACACTCAATTACGTCTAGAAAACCCATTGTGTGGTTCAATATTTAATTACAGGTGATGTTGTAAGGCCCCTAATGAGAAAATAATGTGACTATGTTAAACCAATGCTTATACTCCCTTGGTGGTGATAACTTATAAGGTAATATAATTATGAAAATGGTAAGTTTTGGTTTAACAATACATAAATTATTGCTTTATACAACAATTGACTTTACATATATAATAGATGTTAAAAGAATACCACTTCATAACCTTGTGAATTATTTGGTAAGCTAATTATCTTGGTTTAAATTGAATGATATATAATGTTATGATTGTAGGCATTGTATATTAGGATAGTAGATTTCATGGGTGTAATAAGTGTGAAAAATAGATGACTACTAGTAAAAGGAAAAGGACTTTCCAAGAATAATTGCATCATGTGGAATCCTACCTCTAACCCAAATCTTGTTTTGAACCTTTATTGATCCTAATTAAATTTATTATATTATATTAAACCCCTTATTTATCCTTGGTATGTCTAAATGGATGGTAAACACTAATGGGTTAGTGAAACCACCTCTAGTTGGTCATCTTCAATATAAAAGGATAAAGTAAAAAAAACATTTAGCTGGCCTAATTGCATAATTGTAGACTTATCCATTAATTTCCCTTGCCTTAAGCCCTATGTAAGGAGGTGAATTATCTTAAAATAAACCATATAACTCTACTAGATCTTCCATGCACCATTATGGACTGACAAAGAGATCACCATTAAGAAGGCATGGGTTGGCCAACAGGAGTGCTTGGTTAATCCATGGGAATAATAGACACTTGCCATATTGTGAATGGGTTTTTATAAGGAGATACTCTTATTTGAGGAGGTTTGATCTCTAAAAAAAGGTTTTGAAACCTTGGAAATGTATGGCCACCCTAAGGGAACAAAGGATAAATAAGAAGAAATAAGAAGAGATCCTAGATAGGGAGAGTCTCATCTGGCTGTAACTTACAAAAGGGATCCATAAAAGGGCCTAGATCATTAGGTAGGTATCTTATTGAATTGAATATCCTATTGTTTAACTAAATAAAGTTTTTGTGATTCTTGATGAGTTTTATATTCAAGAAGAGAAAGGTTGTTTGGCTTACTTCTTCTCTTGTTTATTTCTCTATGGTTTTTCTTGAGTCACCCCATAGTGTTATTACCCTTATTTTAGAGTCGAGAGTGAGATATTCCTCCATGATATTTTAAAATGTTTTATTATGCTTACCTATATATTATGATTTCATCGTGTAAGACTTATAATGCATATAAAGTTCACAT
This sequence comes from Torreya grandis, assembly GCA_037957365.1. Classification (NCBI taxonomy): domain Eukaryota; kingdom Viridiplantae; phylum Streptophyta; class Pinopsida; order Cupressales; family Taxaceae; genus Torreya; species Torreya grandis. Next base: position 353,831 of record JARHVA010006299.1, read on the forward strand.
TCTTCATGATGGAAGAAGGGTTAGGCCTCTCATGAAGGACATGACCATAGATTACCTAAGCCCTTTCATGACTACTTATATAATTTATATCTCTTTGGTTGTATGCGTATTTGATTTTACTCATGGATGTGCCTTATTATGATTTTAGGCTTATGTAAATAGACCCAAGGTTGGTAACCTCTTGACTTAAAGATGTTAGGTTGTCACCTTATGAGTAACTATGTCCTTGACCATAAGACATCTTGATTATTTTTTTCATTTATTTAACTTTCACCATGATTTGAACATTCCTAGAGCTAAGAATATTTCTTAGAGTGCTAAGAGTAGTTATTTAATGATGGAAAAAGGTTATGAGGTGAGCCAACCTTCTATTGGCTGAAGTTACACTTGGAGTGAATAGGATTTTGTCTTCAGCTATTGATTACTTGTGATTTATTATTGTCTATATCTGGCTTGGAGCCAAGGATTATTTTTTCTCATTTGAACCTACTATTTTTATGTATTATTGATTTATTATGAGTCATGTGATAGCCACTATTATTATAAATTTTATTAGCTAAATGTTCTAGTTGTTACTACAAACAACTATTTTATAGTTTGTTTATTTTATAAGTTTATTAGGCCTCCTTGTGAAGGATCCATGTATAAAATGGAACCCTTGTGTATGCTTGTATATTCATGATAAAATTGGAAAAGTTAAGGGCCTTAATATATATAAATATTCTGTTGAATATCTTGTGAATGTTTGTTCATTGCATCTTGAGTTCCTTGTAAAGGTAATATCTTAAAATGAACCATATAAATATATGTGTGAAGAATGGATCTTAGGTGAAGGTATGTTATATAGTTTACCTATGATTTGGGAGATTAATATATAAGCAGTGTTGTTTTTATGAATTTGGTTAGATTAACTCATTCATGATATGATTATACTTAGTTTTCCTAGATTTGATTAGCCTTTGAAAAATTAACCATATTTTTTTATCTAAATGTGAAGATCTAATGGAATTATAATGTATCTAAAATGAGTGTAACTTATATGTTAATCTATGAGATTGTTATTGGGAATAACAATATAGATTTTTAAAATATAATAAACATTCATGTTTTCTAGTATACTTTTGTTAGTCATGAATAAATACTTATGTTGTATTTGTGTTGAATGTTTTATTAAAAGAGTTATATGTTGGTTATGACTATTTATTTAGACCCTTTGGAAGGAGTAATTTGTTAAATAAGTTTTTAGTCCTTCATGGCTCTTTCAATAAAATTATGAATATGCTTTCTAGGTCAAAACTCTTGGATAATCAGCGTAAGAGATGAGATTTATCCCTCCTCATGTATTTTATTAGAATTTTTATCACATGCTAATTTCATCCATAAGTGATTGAATCCCTAATATATGTTTGATTTATTTATAATAAGAATAAAATAATTGTATAGTCTATGTTTAGGCTATTCCGAAAAATAGATTTCTTAGGGAAGTGTTCTAAATTTAAACATTAAGCAAGTTATTGGCCTTAGAATTTTCCTACATCAAGACACTCTTGTATAAAAAGGAGAATAATATCCAAGATAGGTTCTTGAGTATAAATATTAATGTGGGATAATCAAAATGGGTCTCTATAATAATTCTTGAAGTCTTGTCTTAGGATGAGCTGACCAGTAAAATTTAGATGGAGTTGCCTTATACTTTTAGATAATTTGACTAACCAATGATAATATGGGTTTAACATCAAAATTATATTTAAAGCATTGACACTTTGGTTTTATTTAATTTGACTCGGTCTTGCCTTGATGGCTTTTTTGGATTCATATTTTAGCCTTAGAGTTTTTTTGCAGTTATCTTGTGCTCATTTTTGTCCTTGTCAATTCATTCTATGCAAGATTTAGTTTAAGTGAGCCTTTTACCTTAGTTACTTTTTAATTTACTTATGGAATTTAACATAGACATTTTTTGGATTTTTATTTACTCATATTTTTCCTCATCAACTTGATTCATCCACCAGGTCTTTGCCTTAAATGTCTCATAGTTGGATCCTTTCATAGCCTTTTTTTTCGTAGTCATTTTTATGAACTTTTGGTGAGTGGTTTAGAGGAAACCACATGTCACTCTTCCATAAAATATGGAGAGATGTCATATTAGTATATTTTAAATATGCTTCCAAGTTATAAGAGGAGTGAAATGCTAGCAAGTGGCATCATCCCAACAACATGCAGTCCTAATGATGGTTGTATAGTGAACTTGGCTTCCAAGCTAGTGGGTAGTAGTATGTTGTCATGTGGCATCATACCAGTGACCCATAGTCTTGGGGATAACCATAAAATATGTAGTGCCTCTGATCTAATGGAAGATTAGGATGTTACCATGTGGCATCATCTTAATGACCCATGATACCAGATATGTCTATATGGGGAGTAGTGCCTCTGAGCTAGTGAAAGAGAGGGATGCTACCACATGGCATCATTTTGAAAATATATTATCCTAGACAAGTCCATGTAGCTACATTTCATCCATGCAAGTGGGATCATGGTATGTTTCCACATGGCATCATATTCATGACCCATTACATTGGATAAGTTTGTATAGAGAACAAAGCCTATGAAAAAGCTAGTGAGTGGGATCCAACCACATGGCCAAATCCTACTGATCCACTATTACAAAGGCATCCATATCATATTTAGAGTATATGGGATAGCAATATAGAGACATGTTTTTATCCAACATAATCTCATTGCTTTATGACCCCATATAAACCTTGCTACCTTATAGAGTGGCATGGTATTGAGTAGTTGATTATCACCATGTAGAGCCTATCACGAAGTAACCTGGGAGGTGATAGGTGGAAAGAGTAACTGTGGGAGCTTGAAAGGAAGCATACATGGCCATATATCCTACTAGAGTAAACACATGGATCTTGACTCCATAAATAATGGCCTAGGTTAAATTTTATACCCATATCAATGTCATTTACATAGTGTTTGTATGATATGAGGTTATGAGGAACTATTTGAGTTAAATTCCAAGTGAATTATGGTGTACATCTACAAAATTAAATATGGAAAGTTATAGATGCATGTTCTATGTTTATAATAGGTCTTGGTGTCAATCTATGTCCTTGTCAATTATTGGTTGTAATAGTGTGTCATGGCTATCTTTTTAGAGAAAAAATGGGCATGACATTTTGGTATCAAAGCATCAAGTTAAACTCTAAGAGCTCTAGGGATATTCAGTATCATTTCATCACCCCTCTAACTCTAGTTGATCATGAATTATGTAAATTTAATTTAGTGTATGTTAATTTATTACTTTATTTTAATCTAATTTGTGTAGACAAGATACCACATGAGAAAGGCATAGATTATGCTACATACTAAAATTGATGCTCACATTTTTGAGACCCTATAATAAGTAATGGTTGTGTTAGAGGGAATGGTGTCCCAAGTTTCTATGCTATAAAAAGGATCAGGATTGATCTTCTAAAGGATCAAAATGGTAGTTAACCAGACATGAGCTCAACTTATGAAAGCTATGAATGTAAGATTGGGGTAGGCCTTGAGAAAATAAGTTGAGGATGGACCTTCTCAATGGGTATGCTTCAATTTTAGATCTATTGACTATTATTCATGAATTTTTTCTAATAACACTTGATAATGGATACTTAAGTCTTGTTATGAACTAGTTGTGAGAGTAAAAAAATTTGCAATCCCTACGATACTCATTTTGACTAATCTATTAGGACAAATCATGAAATTCATATGATAAAGTATTATATTTAAAAGGATAGTGGGAAATTTTATTAAGAATCTCTAGGTAATTGATATATATGTATATGTGTGTACATGCATAGGTGGATGTGTATGATGCTTGCCTTTTATAATGTTTAGATTAATAGATGAAATTTTATTATAGTGCTACCATATTAATTATGGACTATAAATCTAAAGGAAGTTGACATATGTTGCTTAAACTAATGCTCAGATGTTCCTAATTAAAATATATATATATATATATATATATATATATATATATATTGACTTCTCTTTTTATATTGTGAAATTCCTTGGATATGTTGAGGCATATGTTTGGAATATGGTAATGTTATAGAAAATGTGTTATTGATGTTTAGAGCATTGGAACCACTCAAAGAAACATGGGATGGTAAAAATCTAGTACAAAGGATTGACTTGTACTATGAATAAATTGAATATTTCATTATGCTAACTAGGATGAGTAGTAATTTTAAATGTAGATCATGAAGTAAGATGAATCTCCTTGAAACAAACTCATTAAAGCATGTATGTCTCCATATAATTATTATTTCATGAAAATAACATGTTATAGTTGGATCATTTTGGGATATTAATTACCTTATTTATATACATGATCACGTACTCATATTTTCTATTTATGAGTGCAATATAAATGGTTATGAGTGAATCTTCCTAGTGGAAAAGCATCTATAATGGATTGAGATAGCCATATACATTCTTTCTATTATGATGACAAATCAACCAATAGGTGTGTTTGCATCTTAAATAGTTTTGATTGGTTGAATAAAGCCTAGATGAGCTAAATATCATGTTGAATTATTTATAATTCATGTAAAATTGAATGAATACTTTGGCATTGCTCTATTATTTTCATATTGAGAACTAGTTAATTTTGATAACAAGAACTACTAACTGCCTTGGGCACTTGTATAACACTATGTGTCTGCAAGAATCATAAGATGGAATATGCAGAGGTGACTTTATTGTGTAATGGTAGCCATGCATATCTCTTGGCAAAAACATTAGATGGGACCTAATTTCAAGTGGCATTATATTTGAATTCTCATGTTAAAGCAAGTAAGGCCTGATTTCAATGCCAAATCACACCTTGGTAGGAGGTGAATATAAATGATATGTAAATATGAAATACATAAACGTATAAGATACCATCTAATATTACATATAATTTTATTTAGTGGTAGTGGTGTAGTTCCCTCCTAAATTTTGTTACTTGTAATCAAATAGGAATGAATTTGGCATGATAAATTGACAATTAGCTCCATGAAGAGGTCTTATCGGTAATTGCCTCCATGAGGGGGTCTTGTGGGTAATGAATGGTGGGACCAATTCATTATTAGACTATTCATTATCCCCTTTTAGTGACTCCCTATGTCACATATTGATCATAGTATGACCTAAATTTTTCTAAATGTGTTTGCTGAACTTATTTTGAGTAATATGAGTTTCTATTATATTACCTAGAAATTAGTATCATTTTCTTCTTAACTTCAAAAGTTTTGAAATAAAGGTTGATAATTGAATTTTTTGATGAATTTTAAGTTGAATTTTATTTCCTTATTGAGACTACTTGGTTTCTTTTTATTTATTTTTCACTTACATGATCAGTGGATGTTTTTTCAAGTGATTGTGATGTTTTCTTGTGTTGGTTTCATGTGTTAGTATGTGCATAATTATTGTTTTAGGCAAGTATAAATGATAAGAAATATATTTAAAATGACATATAATGGGTTATGGTAGGGATATCTCACATAGGTTTATGATCCCACCCTTCCTCACCCTCTAAATGTGCTAATCTTAAACACTAAGGTGTCTCAAGAGTATTGAGGTTTCTCTTCATTTTGTGCTTGACAAGGTTGGGGGACCCATGTCCGAAGATTAAATTGTATATTTATTATTATCTTTAATATTTTCTTGATATTCTTGGGGGACCCATGACCTAATATCCCCTTTCATATCGACTATTCTCTTCACTTTTCACTTGAGATGGTTAAGGGACCCATGTCCTAAGATCCCCTTGTGTATCAACAATTCTCTTTACTCTATGCATTATGTTGGCTAATAGATGAGTGTATTGGTGGCCCCATAGGTATCAAATATTTATTACTCTATATGAATTAACATGCATGGGAACATCTACAAATGAATATATTGGATAGTGGATTAATGTCCTAAGAGACTCATACATGTGGGCTAACGTATTATTATCTTAGTTATTGGACTAGTGTCTTGAGGGATACATAAAATGAATGCCATATAATTCTTATCAAGATGGCATCATATCAAATTACTCTTGTGTAGTGGTTGTTTTTTAACATCATATTCATGGTGGAAGAATTTCAAGCCCTCATATGTTGGGAATGGTGGTGGAATGATTGACCCTCTTGTGAATGACATGGTAGAAGATGTTAATCCCTCTAATTATGAGACACAATGGTATATTAATTAACCCTCCCATGAAAATTTAATGGAAGAAATAAATTGATGTTATCCTCTTGATATTCCATAAATTTCAAGGACTTATCTACTTATTATATATTTTTGAGTGCTTGCCCCACCATATTGATAATTTAAATGGTTGTATTTATTGATTCAGGGATGGAAATCCTCTTACATATTGAGTTGCATATGATACCTAGGCTAGTAGACCAAGATCCTAAGAACATAATGATATAGAAGGTATGATATTAGTTTGCTTAAAACCTTCCATGAATGGAATGGTATATTGAAAATGGGAGACAGTCCCATGTTGATATTTTTCTACAATGAAATGGATTTGATAGAAGGCATTTTCCCTATGCTCTACTTATTTAGAAGATATTTTGTGTTTCAAATGGCACTATCTATGTTAACTTAGAATGACCACATATGTTTATAATAATTATATATGAACTCCTAATGGTAAGGCTAAGGATTGATGCCTATTTTAATAGGACAATTTTGTTATGATTGGAAACTATCATCCTTCCCTGAGAATAATTGCATATTCAAGGATCATGTGCACTCTTAGACTTATAATAGAGGAATTATGAGTCTTAATGGATTGAGATAGATATACTTTATAGTATGATTCACATCAAAATGAATCATTTATTTCAAACATTAATGGTAATTCTTCTAACATCCAATGCACTCAGTGAAATAAAAAGTGGAAATATAAGCTTAAGTGAAGTAAGGCTTGGGTTTAAAATTTGACCATTTATATCTATAAGTTAGAAACATTATGCTAACAAGAATTTAAATTTATATAATATAGAACTAAATAATCCTTATGAATTGATAATAGGAAAATTATTGTTATGTTGAAATGCTAATAATAGTCTTGTAGGAAAATGGTGGGAAATGTAAAGCATCTTCATGATGGTATCTTGGAAAATTATTTATGTATTAGGCATGTTGAAAGGTTATTTGACCCTTACCTATATGTTATGATAGAAGCGGTTAAATTTATCTCATTTTAGGCATGATGGTAGGTTGTTCATCTCTCCCATGACCATTGCGTGTGAATAAGAAATCTTGAGCAAATGGAATAATTGCTTGCATGCTAAAATAGAGTCCATAAAACATGTTGTAAGTATGGAATGGTTATGTTAAAACTGATCTCAAGATAGTAACTAAATTAGTACTAAAATATTGATGATCAAGGTTGTATAAACTTAAAAACCCATTAAAAGTGATAAACAAAGATGACATAAAATGTTTTACTCTTATTGTTAGTTCCTCATGATGGTGTTGATAAGGAAAACCATCCTTAGTAATACATCAGGTTACCATGAATTGGCATAAATTTTCATAGTATATAAAGGGGAATAGAGAGACTTTAGATGATTTTGAGTGGATTAGAACACACACACACACACACACCTAACTATATTAGAAAAGTAGTCAGGTTTTTTTGCACTATCACCAAGGTTATAGTTCAAGGATGAATATTTTCTTGGATATAATCCAAATTAGTGGCTTGGGAAGCTTTATAAAGTGACCCAATTAGTCCTATATTGAGGATGATTCCATTTTAATGGGGGAATAATTTAAATCCCCTCATGAGAAAAAAATGTGACTATGTTAAAATCAGTGGTTATACTCCCTTGGTGGTACAAACTATTAAGGAAAGAGAATTATGTAAATGATAAGTGTTGGTTTATCAATACTTGAATTATTGCCTTATGTAGCAATTGAATATACACATGTATTAGATGTTAAAATAATACCACTTCATAACCTTGTTAATTTCTTGGTAAGATAATTATGTTGGTTTAAATTGAATTATCTAGCATGTTATGATTACAAGATTTGAATATTAGTGGATTTCATGGGTGCAATAAGTATGTAGGAATAGTTCCTTGCCAACAAAGGTAAAAGGACTATATTAGTCATTGTTTCATCATGTGGGATCCAACCTCTAACCCAAATCTTGTCTTTAACGTTGTTTGATCCTAATTGAATGCCTTGTATTCCATTTAACCCCTTGTTTAGTCTTAGTGTGTATAAATGGATGGTAATAATTGTTGGGTTGGTGGAACCACCTTTGGTTGGTCATATTCAATGCATAAGGACAAATTAGACCAATATATAGATGGACTTATTACATAATTAAATACTTCTCCATTAATTGTCCTTGCCGTAAGAACTATGTAGGAATGTGGATTGTATTAGAATCAACCATATGAATATTTTAGAGATTTCATGTGTGATTATTAATTGGCAAAGAGATTATCATTAATAAGTCGTGGTCTAGCTAATAAAAGTGGTTGGTTGATCTAAGGGAAGAATAAACACTTGTCATGTTTTGATTAGATCACAAGAAGGAGAGAATGCCTATTTAAAGAGGGTTGATCCCTAAAAAAGGGCTAAAAAAATTGGGCATTTATGGCCACCTTGGGAGATCAAAAGAAATAAAATAATAAATAAGAAGAGAGACTGGAGAAGGAGAGTCTTGGTTGGTTGTGCACCTCCAAAAAGGATCCATGAAAGGGCCTTGATATTTGGTTAGTATCTTATTGACTTGAATATCCTATTGTTTGAATAAATTAATTTTGTATCATTCTTTATGAGTTCTATATTCAAGAAGAGAAAGGCCACTTGGCCTACTTCTTCTCTTGTTTATTTCTCTATGTTTGTTCTTGAGTTATCCCATAGTGTTAGTACCCTTGTACGGGAGTTGGAGTGAGATATTCCTCTATGATAGTTATAAATATTATACTATTATTACCTAGATATTATGATTTCATTGTGTAAGACTTACAATGTGAAGAAAGGTCACATTATTCATGATGGAATAAGGGTTATGCCTCTCATATAAGAAATGATGGTAGATTGTCTAATCCCTCTCATGACTTCTTATAAAATTTATCTCTTTAGATATATTTGTATTTGTTACAACCCATGGGTGTGCATTATTATGATTTTATGCTTATGTAAATATACTTGAGGTTGGTGACCACTTGACTTAGAGATGTTTGGTTTTCACCTTGTTAGTATTTATCTCCTTGACCCCAAGACATATTGATTATTGTTTTCCTTTATTTACTTGCACCATGATGTGAATATGCCCAGAGCTTGGAGTCCTACTCTCAAATGCCTATAGAAATCACTTGATGATGGAAAAAATTTAGGAAGTGAGCCCACTTTTTGTTGGCCTAAGTTCCAATTAGAGTGAAGATGAGTTTGTCTTTAGATATTTACTAATGCTTTGTTGTTGTCTGTACCTAGCTCAAAGATAAGGATTAATTATTCTCAGATGAACTTGTTGTATTTATGTATTAATGATTTATTATCAGCTATGTGATGGTGACTATTATTATAAATTTTATCAATTAAATGTTATGGTTATTATTGTAGAGAACTATTTTCTAGTTTTATTTATTTATCAAATTTTTAAGCCTCGTTTTGAAGGATCCATGTAGAAAATGTAACCCTTGTGGATGTTTTTATATTCATGCTTAACTAGACAAGATAAGGGCATATACACACACACACACACACACACACACACACACACACACACGTATATATATATATATATATATATATATATATATATATATATATATATATATATATATATATGCCCTTATCTTGTCTAGTTAAGCATGAATATAAAAACATATGTGTGTGTGTGTGTGTGTGTGTGTGTGTGTGTGTGTGTGTGTGTGTGTGTGTATATATATATATATATATGCCCTTATATTGTCTAGTTAAGCATGAATATAAAAACATATAACATGTATATATATATATATATATATGTATGTATGTATGTATATATATATATATATATATATATATATATATATATATATATATATATATATATATATATATATATATATATATATATATATATATATAACATACATACATACATACATATATATATATATATTGAAGCATCCCTCTATCTCTTGGTCCAAACTTAAATTTCCTCATAAGTGGACAGTTGATACTAATTTTATCCAATAGCCACATAAGTCATTGTCTATGGCTATGTCTGTTAAAGACCTACCTGATAAATCCATACTCAAATTTGATAGTCCTATTTCTTCTTCATCATCCCTTATTCTCCCTACTCCATGCCTTCATAACCAAAAGATCCATGATCCCCAGATTGACTCATATTTCTATCTTGAATGTAAAATTAATTCTAAGTATAAAGCATCATTCTTAATATATATCAAGATATCTCTCTCTATCTTAATTTCTAAGTATATCTATCTCTCTATCTTAATTCTAAGTATATCTATTTAAACCTGAATAGATACTAAAAATACTGAACAAAACTCAATTGATATATTAATAATAACTTTGAAGCTTTACACTTGGAAGAGAAAATATATTCAAACCAAACTTATCCTAGACAAAAGACTTTTAAAACTGACTCAACTTCAAATACTTATCCTAGACAAAAGACTTTTAAAAGTAACTCAACTTTGAATGCTTAATATCCCGTATGCTTCCCATATTTATAGATAATATGTGAGAAGATCAATGGATATCACAAAATGGTATAAGTTGAGTTAATTTTAAAAGTCTCTTGTATAGGATAAGTTTGGTTTGAATATATTTGCTCTTCCAAGTGTAAAGTTTCAAAGTTATTATTAATATATCAATTGAGTTTTGTTTAGTATTGTTTAGTATTTTTAGTATCTATTCAGGTTTAAATAGGTATACTTAGAATTAAGATAGAGCAGGAAATTTAATGTTCTTATCTGAGAATCTAAAGGAGGTCTAGCATTAGAAGATTCACCTTCTTCAAAATAGCTAAACTTTTCTGCTTCTTCTATTTTAGCCATTCCTATCTGATATATTTTATTAGCAATACTTTCTTCTTCTACTTTTACATCATTAAAGATCTATAGATAATATTTATCTTCATCATGGTTTTTGACTTGCAGAACATTTTCAAAGATTTTTATATTAGTTTTAACAACTAAATGAAAGGGTGTAAGTTTATCATAAACATCAGTTGGTTTAAGACTAGGGAATTCTTCTATATCAACTATAGCATTATTAACAGAGAATTGAGAAAGTTTAGAAAGAGTACAAATGTCAGAGGTACCTAGTGTAACTTTTGGTATTTGATCTAGAGCTTCCATTGTTCTATCTATTTTTAGTACTTAATTAGATCCACAATGCCTTCCATGACTTCAAAGGATCACGCCACTTCCTTATCTTCAATAGAGAAATTGAATGCATTGAAGACTTTAACAGTCACATAGACTACTACTGAAAATCAAATTGTTCAAAAATTAGATCACGAGATCAGTAGTATAAGGTAGCAACAAGTATAAACTAATCAAAAGCTTGATGGCATAGTTCAGATTAATGATGAAGAAACATGATTATCAAATCCATACTCAGATTTGATAATCTTATTTCTTCATCATTAATCTAAACTATGCCATCAAGCTTTTGATTAGTTTCTACTTGTTGCTGCCTTATACTACTGACCTCATGATCTAATTTTTGAACAATTTGATTTTTAGTAGTAGTCTGTGTGACTATTAAAGTCTTCAATGCTTGGGAAATATCTCCTTTTTGGAATAAATCTATACTTTTTAACATATAATATATTTGATCTAAGCTAGACTAAATATTATAAATCTTAGTGTTTAAACACTTGGTAGCTATATTATTACAATTTAATAGCTTAGTCTCAGAAGACTGTAAATATAGGAACAACATGCTTGAATATATTTTGGGGATCTCTCTATCTTAATTCTAAGTATATCTATTCAAACCTGAATAGATACTAAAAATACTGAATAATATTGAACAAAACTCAATTGATATATTAATAATAACTTTGGAGCTTTACACTTGGAAGAGCAAATATATTCAAACCAAACTTATCTTAGACAAAATACTCTTAAAACTGACTCAACTTCTAATGCTTAATATCTCGTATGCTTCCCACAATATTAATTTGGATTTTTATATAATGAAGAATGACTATTACACATGAAGCCATTTTTCCACCTACACCATGAGGATAGCTGTTCAAGATTCCTTCATCATTATATTTAGATCATACAGATAATGATGATATGGATGAGGGTCCCAACTCTCCTTATTCTCTAGCTAGAAGTTATGAGTTTGCTGATGATGATTAATCACAGGGTCTATCCATGATCGTGACTTTAGGCACGGTATCCCTTTAATAAATAAAGTAGACCTAACCACTATCTAAAGGCGGTATCTTATCGGCCATGTTGATAAGCTTTTGTGTCTTGTCTTTCTTTTTGAGTTAGTGCGTAGTGGGCCCATAACCACTTTTATTTTGCATCTTTCTTCTCAACCATCGATTGCACCTTTTTGTGATATCCGTTGATCTTCTCACATATTATCTATAAATATGGAAAGCATACGAGATATTAAGCATTCAAAGTTGAGTCAATTTTAAAAGTCTCTTGTCTAGGATAAGTTTGGTTTGAATATATTTGCTCTTCCAAGTGTAAAGCTTCAAAGTTATTATTAATATATCAATTGAGTTTTGTTCAGTATTTTCTGTATCTATTCAAGTTTAAATAGATATACTTAGAATTAAGATAGAGGGATAGATATACTTAGAATTAAGATAGAGAGAAAGGAGATATTTCCCAAGCATTTAAGACTTTAACAGTCACACAGACTACTACTGAAAATCAAATTGTTCAAAAATTAGATCATGAGGTCAGTAGTATAAGGCAGCAACATGTAGAAACTAATCAAAAGCTTGATGGCATAGTTTATATTAATGATGAAGAAATAGGATTATCAAATCTGAGTATGGATTTGATAATCTTATTTCTTCATCATTAATCTAAACTATGCCATTAGGCTTTTGATTAGTTTCTACTTGTTGCTGCCTTATACTACTGACCTCATGATCTAATTTTTGAACAATTTGATTTTCAGTAGTAGTCTCTGTGATTGTTAAAGTATTCAATGTGTTCAGTTTCTCTGTGGAAGATAAGGAAGTGGCATGGTCCTTTAAAGCCATGCAAGGCATTGTGGATCTGATTAAGTACTAAAAATAGATAAAACAATGGAAGCTCTAGATCAAATACTAGAAGTTACACCAAGTACCTCTGACATTTGTACTCTTTCTAAACTTTCTCAATTCTATGTTAATAATGCTATAGTTGATATAGAAAAATTCCTTAGTCTTAAACCAACTGATGTTTATGATAAACTTACACCCTTTCATTTAGTTACTAAAACTAATATAAAAATCTCTAAAACTATTCTGCAAGTCAAAACCCATGATGAAGATAAATATTATCTGTAGATCTTTGATGAAAAACTATTAGCTAGTTGCGTGCTCAAAGTAAATATAAGTTTTTGCATATAGGTGCAATTTCTATAGGTGTGCATCCTCTGTTCCATCAAGGATTAAA
>JARHVA010006299.1:372500-427500 GCA_037957365.1 Torreya grandis
TAGTTGGATTTTGTGATGAACCCATCAATACTGATGTGTCTACCTCCATGGTCTCTCTTTGAGACATTTTCTCTAGTTTAACCTTGACTGTAATTATTTCCCTATATTTTCACTAATTACATTTAAATGAGAAATAAACTAAGGTTAAGAGGTTATGGGTTTGATGTTACCCAGATTTAGTGCGCACCATATCCAAGCCTTATGGGAGCTCCTCTTTGGTTGTGGAGGAAACACCTATAGTAAGAATGAAACTTAAATAAGAAATATGTTAGAAGAGGCTATGGTGGACTCCCAAGCTATGCGCTTGGTCTCAGAAGTGTGAAGCTCCTTAAGGGATGATAGTCCACTATTTAAAGATAAAAGTACTGTAAAGGAAGAAATGATAAATGAATAAAGAAATAGAAAAGTAGATGGTGTGTACCTATTCCCTACAGTCTGTATATCTCATAATGCTATAGAAGGCTGGCTGAAGGTTTTGTCTAGTCTAGATGCACTATTTGGATGACTTTTTGGTTTGCTGATTTAGAACACAGTCACTGACACTGGTGGGTCTGCCGATGTCAGTCCAACTAAATGTGCCAATGTCAGTTGGTCTGCCAATGTCTGTTGGGGTTTTTGGCCTTGGATGGCTTTTAGAGTATTTCTAGGATAGATAGAGGGGTTTCTAGAAGTTTAGAGGTTGGTGTAGGGTTGTGGGAAGGTGAATGAGGTCTAAGGAAGGGTATAGGTAGAGGATTGATGTGAAAAGGGGGTGAGAACAATGGGAAGGCCTTTCAACCCCTCCACAGAAGAAGTCAGGCCTCTTGACAGTATTTATAAATATCAATGAAAACTAATTGACAATATATTCTAAAACACTGAAATGAAAACCAGAGTACTTAGCTTTATAAGGTGAAGAACCAAAGGTGTCAAAATAGTGATTCCCATTGTGGTTGATGTGACTAATGTTTTGAGCCAATGAAGTGAGCATGGATTACTTCAATTTAATAGCTCGAGGTCCCCATATAATCTTTTAATCTAGTCTCTGGAATGATTTGTGTAGAGCTTCGATAGCCAGGAGAACAATAGTCAAGTTTTGGTGCTTGAAATCTTAGAGTGTAGGCATTAATGTGCAATAAGGTGGCTTAGCTCAATGTTAGAGCTTGGCTTATTTAATCGATGTTGGTGATCACACCAGCATCGGTGTAGGACTGTTGATGTTGACTAAGGGTTGACCAATGTCAACAGAGAGGGAATAGGTAAAAGGGTTATTTTTAGCTCTTTGCCCATTTCTCCACCCACTAAGTGCCTTTTCCATTGGAGAATGGGAAAAACAAGGGCTTATGAGGCATGGGAGTTGGTTAGGAAGTTAAGATGGAGTGAGAATGGGTCATGGGTAGTTAGGATTTGGAGGACCTAGTCTCAGGCTGACTCATAGGCTAAGAAAGAATCTTAGGGTGAGGTGTCTAGGTGAGGTGTCCAAGGTGAGGTAATTAATTTAAAATAAGTATTTTTTAAATTAATAAGGTGTGAAAGTGTGGGTTAGGAGTGTTAATGTTTATAAGGGGACCAAGTGGGGTTGACATGATATTGGTGTCTACATTTTCCCCTTTTTGTCTTATGGTTTGTTCTAACAAACTGCAAGACAAAAATAGATGTAGTTTACCCTAGGTATGGGATGAGGTATTCCCCCTCAAAGTGAGAATCGAGAGAAGGTAATCTGAAATATTGTGCTGATTTGATAGGTAGTGGATGGGTAAGGTGAGGTTAGAGTGTGAACACTACAATAGTTGAGATTGTGCATATACCACTTCACTTGATAGGCAGGTCAAATTATCATAGGAAAGGTCAAGGAGGACTAAAATTGAAGTAACCAATCCCCAACTTATTAGTGGTAGTTGATTAGGTTAAAATGATCAAAGTTAGAGCTCCAATGGTTGAGGAGGACTAAAATCAAAGTAATCAGTCCCCAGCTTATTAGTGGTAGATGATTGGGTTAGATCGATCAAAGCTGTAGCTCTAATGGTCATCATGTTCCAAATATCCAAGCTAGGAAGTGCTCTTAGAAAACACAAAAATGTCATATAGATTGGGGATCAATTTGGTCATGATCTAACAATAGGTGTGAGGGGCATGTACAATTTACTAACTATTCGTGAGGTAGTATATGCAATCAAAACAACCAATGCAAAGTTGTCCCAAAAGTGGTCATGGTCTAAGGAGATAGTCATGATCTTCAAGGTCATTGGTCGAGTCAGGTTGAGATATAAGTGATCTTGAGTGTTGTTTGTTATGGTTAGGGAGATGTATGTGATCTCCAATGTACCCCATGAGAAGTCTAAGGTGACTTCTATACTGTTAGGGCTAGTTGTTTGGTCATGATTTTGGTCATGATGTGGTTTTTCATCCTTAGCAATTTTCCATATTGGTGATGGTGTATGCTAAAAATGAAATGAGTTTATTTATGCTTCAGTAGGTTTCCATATTGGTGATGGTATATGCTTGACATAAATTATGTTTGGTTGATAGTTTCCATGTGTATTGTTTTCCATAGAAACTAATGTGAATGGGCTATAATAATTTATATAACACAAATTGGTATTTGCATTAAATAAATCATGATATTATGTTAGTGGTTAGAAAAAGTTTTGGTTGTATTTTATTAGAAACATGTGATCTTATTTATGATAAAATTGAGTTGAATGTTAGGTTCATAAATTTATAGTGAAAATTATGAGATGACAATATGCGAGCATATAATTTTAAGACACTACATCCTAAAAGATAAACTGGCATGTGACGAAGGTGTGTAAGAAGTGAAAGGCATGTTGCTCTTTCATTGACAAGGACCATAATGATAACATAGATAGGGTTTTTGAAAATAAAAGCCCATTCATGCATTACATCGTTGACCATTGGTTTTTGTTAGAAATTTACCCTAATCACTTGATGTTAAGTGAGCTCAAAATCCCTTGGGTATTTTGGGGTAATAGGTGTGATTATGTGATATGTGAGGATAGCGTAACCCTTTTTAGTAGGGATAACTTTGACTCTTTTATAAGTGACCCTGAGAATGACTATAGGCAAGTCCATGACTTAATAGTTTGTCAGTCAATTTTTTTTTGATAGACTAATCAATGCGAGAAGTCTACTTGGGGATGTCATTTTTATTTTGTGGTCATGTGAAGCTGATTGATGTGGGAAGTTTCTGAGAGGGAGCTATTTTTGTAGAAAAATTTGGGCATAGCCATCCTTCAAGGGAGTGGTCTATATTTTACTTTTTATGTTTTGATTTCTTTGAATAGCTATCCTTTAATGGAGTAGTCTATTAATTATAGCAATAATGCAGCTATCCTTCGAGGGAGCAGTCTACATTTATAATTTATGACCTTTTAATATTTTGTTAGGCATCCCAATTTTTTTTTTTTTTTGTTGTTAACTAAACTTTTAGTCATGGACTAGACTATAGAGGTTTAGGGGTTTCCCTTTTATTAGGACAAAGCATTAATGCTTAAAAAAGGGTTGACTAATTTTTGTAGGGAAAAAGGGTTGAAAGGAATAGGAATGAGGATGAGGGGGGTTGTTTAGGGATGAGCTCAAGTTAAACATCAAGTGAATGATTACTTGGTTAATAGTAAAATGGTCACACATGCAAGGCATTAAGGGGCTTAGGTTTTGGTTGGCTTTCGAGAGAAGACAAATGATAAGTGCCTGATCCATACGTGTGCATTATTATATAAGGTTCTAGCCAATTAGGAACAAACTTGCCTTGTTTTCTTCTTTCCATATTGGTCACGTGTTGGTTTTCATTAAGGATGAGATATTTGGTTTTGAAATCTTGCTCTTTCATATTTTTGTTGTAGGCATGCTTGATGTGATCTTGGTAGATATGAAGATGATTAAGAGTGGCAAGACGATGTTCATCGAGTAACTTGAATTATGTTAATCGATCTTGATGAAATTCATCATTAGAGAGCATGTCGTGTAAGGAGATGTGAAGAGAAGGTATTTTTACTTCAAGAGGCAAGACGGCCTCAGTTACATACACTAAGGAGAAAGGTGTAGCACTCATAAGGGTTTAGATGCTAGTGCATAGGCCCACAAAGTGAAGGGAATGTGAGTGTGCCAATCCCTTCCAGTGTCATTGACCACCTTCATTAAGATTTTAGTTAGGATTTTGTTAGAAGCTTTTGCCTATCCATTTTCTTATGGATAGTAAGGCAAGGAGAAGTTGAGTTTGATGCCAAAAGCGTCACAAAGCTTTTAGATAGTTTTATTTTTGAAAGATTTGTTGTTATCGATGATTATCTTGTGAGGTACACCAAAATGATAGATGATGTGGTGGTTAATGAAGTCAATGATTTTGTCAACTTTATTGGAGATGAGGGGAATAGCTTCCACCCATTTAGTGAAATATTTAGTCACTGTGATAATAGATTGATGTCAGAGAGATGAATGAGGGTTAATCTCACCAATTAGATCTAAACCCCATTGTGAAAAGGGCCAGAAATCCTTAGCAACTTGTAAAGCATGGCTAGGGATGTGAAGTTATCATGTTGCTAGCATTTGATACAATGCCAAACATAGCCACTGCAGTCTTGGTTAAGAGTGGGCCAAAAATAGCCCAGGTAGAGGATGCACTTTGCAATCGAGTTACCACAGAAATGTCCTCCAAAAATCCCATCATGGACTTGTTGGATGGCATGAGATGTCTCAGTAGTGGTTAGGCATCAAGGAAGGAGGCCATTGAAACCTCATTTATAGAGAAGACCCCCTAACATGGTGTATCGAGTAGTACTCTTGATAAAATCCCACTGTCTATTACTAGAGAGGTTAGGAGGAATGATAGAATAAGTCAAGTAGTCAACAAGTTGTTTATACCAAACATCCTATGGACTAGAGTCGATATTGCCAACAAAGTTGATGTCAATTGAGATATATGAGGGCAACACCAAATGATGTATCATGACATAGATTCTTAAAGAAGCAGATGAAGATGGGATCTGTGAGGCGAGAGAGGCCATTGTGTTAACAAAC
Organism: Torreya grandis; assembly: GCA_037957365.1. Lineage (NCBI taxonomy): Eukaryota > Viridiplantae > Streptophyta > Pinopsida > Cupressales > Taxaceae > Torreya > Torreya grandis. The sequence continues at coordinate 377,517 of JARHVA010006299.1, forward strand.
TTATTCATAGAGTGAGGAACAGTTTTCAAGAGATAAAGGTTGAAAGACCCTAACAATGTGTCAACATGGTGTTTATATCATTTCAAAACTTCATTTTTACAAAGATATGAACCATTAATCTGATTAATGACTAGTTATGAGTCACCAAAGATATTGATTGTCTTAATGCCCAAGAAAATGGTAGTTTAAAGCCCCAAAATTAAGGCTTCATACTCAGCCATGTTATTGGTGCATTCAAAGTTGAGTTTGAAGGATAGAGGCATGGGCTCACCCTCATGAGGGATGAGAATGACCCTTTCACCCCCATTGAGTTGACATTTAGATCTATCAAAGAACATTATCTTTTGATATGGGATGTCATTGGTGGATAGCATGGTTATAGACTCATCAAGAAATTTGTAGTTAGAGGGTTGGTTATCAGGTAAAGGGGCATCTGCTAGTTGGTCAGTGATCATTTGCCCATTTATAGAATTTTTTTGAATGAATTCCAAATTGAACTCAGTGAGAAACATGAGCCAATGAGCCATACGTTGGTTTTGGTATGGCTTGGAATGCATGTATTTGAGAGGGTCAGTGTGGGTGATGATGTAAGTCTTGTGGTTGAGGAGATAGTGGCAGAGTTTGGAGGCGGTAAAGACTAATGCCAAGAAAATTTTTTCGGTATGAGTATACCAAGTTTCATAGTCAATGAGCATTTAGCTTATATAATAAACTACCTGCTCATGATGTTGTTTGTCTTGATGTGTGATCATGGCACCTAAGGAATGATCTGATGCTGAAATGTAAAGATAGAAGGGTTGGTCATCTTTAGGTGGAATAAGGACTGGTGGAGAGACATGTAGCATTTAAGAGCCTCAAAAGTCTCTTAGCAATCCTTATTCCAATTAAAGGAGACATCCTTCTTGAGGAGGTGATGGAAGGGTTGGCATCGGTCAAATAGCTATGAGATGAAGTGACAAATAGATTGAAGCTTCCCTTACAGGCTGCAAAGTTGTTTTAGGTTAGTTGGTGGGGGCATCTTGAGTATGGCTTGAATCTTAGCTAGATCTACCTCAATGCCATAAAGAGAAATGATGAAACCCAAAATCTTCCCTGAGAGAACCCCAAAGATGCATTTCTTGGGGTTGAGTCAAACATTATATTGTAGTAGGTGAGTGAATATTATTTTGAGAATGGTTAGGTGGTCATGGTGAAGTTTGGATTTTCCTAGCAGGTCATCCACATAGTCCTCCATGATTTTGTGGAAGAGATCATGAAAGATATAAGTCATGGTGCATTGGTATGTAACGCCTATGTTTTTGAGGCCAAAAGGCATGACCCTATGTAGAATGTCCCCCATGGGGTGATGAAGGTGGTTTTATGTTAATCTTCTAGGGCAATCAATATTTGGTTATATCCCAAAAACCCATCCATAAGGGATAGAATCTCATGACCAGCCGTAAGATCAACAAGTTGGTCGATGCTTGGCAAAGGAAAGTCATCCTTTGGGTAAACTAGGTTGAGGTTGTGATAGTCAGTACAAATTTGAATCCCCCTATTGCTTTTATGATAGGGACAATGTTTGACACCTATTGTGGATAATCAATGGGTTGGATAAATGAGACAAAGAGAAGATGTTGAAGCTCCTCTTTGATAAGGAGTGCAATGTGAGGATGCATCTTGTGAAGCTTTTGCCTGATAGGCTTAGCTTCACGGTTTGTGATGATGTTGTGGATGACAATGTCAAGGTCAATACTAGGCATATCTCTATAGGACCAAGAAAAGGCTTTGCTATGATCTGTAAGGAATGTGGTATAGTCGATTTGTTCTTGGGAATCTAAAGATTGACCAATCTTTAAAATGTGAGGAACATCAAAAGATGGGAGATTAATGTCAATTGTTGATTCATTTAACATAACCTATGTTTCTAAAAGAAGTGATCATTGTATGAAGGAGTCATCTGCACCCATATAGGTGAGTATGGCATCATCATCCAGCCATTAGATAGTGTTGATGCTATAAGATTCATCATCTATCATGTCTGGATAAACAAGAGGAAGATACCTTGATACCTCACCTAGTTGATAGGTCAGGGGTTCCAAGTGAATGACATTTTTGAAAAAAGAAACTAGGAGGGATGGAGACCACCGACTCCATAGGTGAGGCTGTGGGAATAGGTGAGGTTGGAGGAGAATGCTCTATGACAATTTCATGGAAAGAGATCTTGGAGGGTTTTGTAGGTTCTTCGAAACCTATACCATGTCATTTCTTGGCATTTTTGATTACCTCATAATTTGGAGGTTCAATGGGCTTGTGGGGACCTTGTTCATAATGCCCAAAGCCAAAACCCTTGCACACACACTTATGAAGATAGGTGTGAGCAAAGCTAGGGTTTCCAAGGAAGGAGAAATCACAAGTGAATAGTCAGGGTGATGAGAGAGGATTTCCAATAGTAGGAGCCTGATCTAGCCCTCCATAGGTGAGATTAGTTTGGAGATCAAGAGGACCATATGGGATGACCATTTTGATGCAATGGTCATAGTTAGGGTGGTGATGAAGTTTTCCATATTCTTGTGGAGTTTGGAACATGTCAAGGGTAAGTAAATTATACTCCCCAAGTGAAAGGCACTGGAAGGTATCTTCCATAGGATCTTTTGTGGTCACTTGAGGAGTAGGCGTAGGTGTGACTGGTGTCTGCAAGCTTGTCAAGGCTTTCATGGGTAGAGGTGGTATTTGGGTAGATGTTTTCAAAGGGATGAGAACACCATTGGGTTGGTAGGTCATGTTGCATGTTTTAAAGGGGGAAGGGTCAGCAGAAATGACATGAACCTGCCCATTGTGTTTAAACTTGACACAACGATGTAACGTGGAAGGGACACATATCATGAAACATATCCAAGGTCATCCCAATAGCATGTTTTATTATAACTCCCCCTTGATGATATAGAAGAGTTCCAGAATTATATGTGGGCCAACATGAACATGCAAGACCATAGTTCCAATGGTAGTGGTAGTGGCATCGTTGAAAGAATGAAGAATTGCATCAATTTTTGACATGCAGTTCTTTGAAAGGGTTAGTTGATCATATGCATGGGTAGAAATGATGTTGATGCTAGCACCTCCATCAATCATAACCCACTTAATGTGAGTTTTATCAATGTAAGCCATGATAAAGAGGGCAGGATCTTGATCCTCTAAGTTGTAGGTGGGAATCTCAAAATCACTGAAGGTGATGGAGGTAACAGTGGGTAACTATTTGACTAAAGCAACCAGTGGTTGGGGGTCTTTAGGTTGGACCTCTACTACTTGTAAAGCTTTTATCAAAGCTTTGTGATGTTGTAGAGAGATTTTTATTAGGTCATACAAAGACATCTTCATAGGGTTTTGGTGAAGTTGTTTCACCATGGAGTCGCGAATTGCCCCCAAAGATGTTGGTTGAGATGTGCCCAAGATATAAATCTTGGGTTTTGGGGGTGGAGAGGGCTTAGTGAATGGATATGTCTAAGGGGTAGAAACCTACTCTTTTCCATTATCCTTTAGATTTTGGGACCTGGTGGCCACATTAATAGTGTTGACTTCAAATAAAGGGGGAGAAGGTGGTAGAGGGACCATAATCTCTCGTTGGGATCCCGATTCAAGTGAGTAGGTTTGGGAGGCATGAGATGGTGTTAGTAGTTTGTCAAAAATGTGGTAAAGAGAATCCTTAATGAGAAGGGTGTCCTTTTCCAAGTGTTGGTGAATGACAACCTTAAGAGTGTAGCAACTCTCAGTATCATACCTAGGTGTGCGATGATACAAGCAGATTTGAGTGTCATCGAACCAAGATGGTTTTGATCTGAGAGGTTGGTATGGCTTAATGGGTGGGAAAATGATGCTAGAAGACTACAAAAATTGGTGTAATAGTGAATCATAGGAACCCACTAATGGGTCTACGCTCGTTGTTGCATTAGTGGTTGACAACTTTTGTTTAGGAGTTGTAGGGGGAGTTTTTCATACCACCTTTTTGGTTGGTGGTGTGGCCACATGCATAGATGGCACTTTCTTGATGAGAGGTGTAAAATTTCTTGGAGGAAATATGTTTTTGATGGGTAGATGGAGTAATGGAGGTAGTTTTTCTTTGTGAAGTGTTGGAATAGGGAACGCTCTTGTTAAAATGGAAGGATGTGGACCCAAGATAGAGGGTAATGGTGAAGGTGGGGGAGGAGTAGACTAACAAGGTTTAGCATCCTCCTTTAGTATGGTGTGAGGGCCATTACTGTGTAGGGTGAGGTTCAAATTTAACTTCACTTGTGGGTGAGTTAGGTTTGATATAGGGCAAACACCAAGAGATCTAATCTATTTCAGCATGGTGGATGCTTGTAAGGGTTTGGATTCAAATGTGGAAGGCTGAGCTTCTAATGATTTAGAAGTGGAAACCTGATCCTCATCAAAGACTGTGGGGTAAATCATCACGAAAGGGTTAGCAGTATAAGGTGAAGTGGGATGTGTAGGATAAGGAGCCCTAAGTTGCTCCCATAATGCCTCATACTCTAGGTTCCTAAAATGGAGGAATCTTAAGTTTTATACCAATCGAGAGAAGGGTTTAGATGATGTCACATGAGGCCTTACAGTCAGTCCTTTAGAGGATTTGGGTGATTGTAAGAGTGGAAACATGTTGGATGTAGCAATCATGGGCCAAAGGCAAGAGAGAACCATCACCAAATCTTCCTCGATCAAAGTGGGTGAGGTGGCAAGTTCTTCTCTCGATAGAGAAGGGATTGGAGAATTTAGCTCTTCAAGTGGATAGAGTGTAGGGATGATCATGCCTTCCACATGTGGTATAAGAGCATGGAAAGTATGATCCTCCATTGGTAATAAGAAGGATAAGGGTGGGGCCACTGATGTTGGTACCATCAAAGCATCCTCTAATATGGGAGAGGTCAAAGTAGACTCTCCTACGTGTGAAAGGGGGATGGATGGAGAACTATCCTCCATCAGTGGAGGAAAAATAGGAGAGGAAGGCTCCTCTAAAGGGTGAAGTAGAGGGATGATGGCCCCTTCTTCATGAGGGCGTGGGGTATGAATGGTAAATTCTTCTAATGGTAGAAGAAGAGGGAAGGTGGTGGCAAAAGGAATAGGTAATACTGGATCCTCATGAGGTAGAAGAATGGGTAGAGGAGGTGCTTGATGTTATGGGGGTGATGCAGGTGAAGTGGGTTCATCCACATGAGGAAGAAGACAAGGCAAAGAGAGATCTTCATTGCATGGGGGTGGTATGGGTAAAACAAGCTCTTCTACCCATGGTGGAGAAATGGGTTGACCAACCTCTTCAGATTGTGGGAGAGGTTGGATAGGAATGAAAGGAAAGACTGTGTTCATCATGCGTATGTTGCATTCTTGAGGATCATCAACCATGGTCTAAATATTGTTCTGACTTGGGGGATGGTTAGGAAATGGTTGCCTAAAGATATCCATGTTTTAGTTGGCTGGCACATTAGGGTTATCCAAAACAAGGTCCCCTTTGTCTAACATGTCTTGAACAATGTTTTTACGATTTTGTAATTATTTGTGTCATGACCCTTGACACGATGATAGTTACAAAAGTCATTTTCCCTGTACCATATAGGGATGGCTTGTGAAGGGTCAAATTGGATAGTTGGTTAGATTTGAGGGAGGATGAGGACTCCCTGCTTCACTAATTTATCCAATATGGAAGCATACGATTCTCCTATTGGAGTGTATCATCATTATTCATAATGTTGTTGGATTTATCTAGTGATGTTTTGCAAAGTGGAGGGCTCAGATTGGTTAGTTGTGGTAGAAGATCGTGACCTAAGGACCACAACATTCACTGATCCCTTAGACTTGGGGTGGGAAGAAAAAGGTTTGGAAGAAGAAGGGTCATTGGGTTTTGCATTGGTATTTTTGTTACACAATTTGACCCTATCTTCTTCAATTACATGAAGTTCAAGCTTTCAGGCCATAGTGAAAGCTTCATCGAATGTGCAAAAAGTTTAAACCTGCAGAGTGGATGAGATGTGCTTGGCACATGCTCTTGAAAAGAGCTTAATGAGCTCAGGTTGAGGTAGTGAGAAGGAGAGTTGGTTGATCAAACCTCTCCAATGGGTGACGAAGTCTGTTATTAACTCATCCTCAAATTGTCTAATGGAATAAAGGTCTATGATGGAGACCTTCTTGGTAATATTTATTGAGAAATGATCGAGGAATAGCTAAGTGAGTTGAATGAAGGTGAAGAGAGAATGACTAGTAATGGAGCTATACTAGTCAAGGGTGGCACTAGAAAGTAACATAGGGAATGTGCAAAGTAATAATGCATCATCGTGTGCTATGAGGTATCAAGCATGTCTAAATGATCATAGATGTTGTTTTGGGTCCTCTTTACTCTAAAAGTGAGTAAATTTTGGGAGTTCCCATTGGCTAGGGAATGGTCGAATAGGAACTGAAGGGTGGATAGGTTCATTACAAATTTGTTCATATGAAAGAACACTCCTCAAACCTGAAATAGATGTCTCAAGGTTGGACATCTTATCCATCGGCATTTTAATTAGATCGGTAGATAGATTGATATGAGGGGCACCCCCTAAGTTATAGGGTAATGGAAGGCATTAGAAGGGGTGTGTGATGTACTTGGTTGCATTTGTGTAGGTGCAACATACTGATAGCTCATCATAGGGGTTGATGTCAAGGCCAAGGGGGCTTGTGCTGTGAAGTTGGCTAGATGCCACCAAGGGTGGTTGAATAGTGGTGACACTAGTTAAAAGATAGGTGGTCACTCTTGTGTTTATAAGTACAAGAGTGGATGGGATAGAGAAAATCAAGTTATAGAAAGGTATTGAACTTGGTTGAATTGTTTGTATTTGAGGGGGTACAAAAACCCTGATGGAGGTAGGGTAAGAAAGGATAGAAGGGGAGGCCAAATCTTGAACATTGGCCATGGTTGGGTTACTAGTCGAGGTAGTGGCCTGAGTGACCATAGGTTGGGTAGCGGATACTATTGATATCATTATCACTTCAACCAAAGAAGTTGGCATCCCATAAATAGGGTTACCTAAAGGATCTCGTGTTTGGCTTCTAGCGAGATAATGTTGGAGAGCCTTGACGTTGTGGTCAAGGAATCTCTCAAAATCTTGATCCCCTTCAAGAAAAATAGGAGGTTAATCGAGGGTAGGTTGGATAAGAGTATGCTTAATGTCTAAAGTATACTCCATTAGATGACTTGGAATGAAGGGCGAAGGTAGGAGTGGTTATTGACTTGCATGGTCAATAAGGAATTTGGCTTGACTACATGTCAGGACCATCTAAGGTGAAAGGGGTTCAGGTTTCAAAAAATTATGTGTTTTAGTTTTAGAAACTAGAATTTGTGTTAAACAGCAAGAAATTGGGGTTTTAAGCTTGTTGTTTTGAAATTTGATAGTGACCGATGTCAATTGTTTAACTGATATCAGTTAGAAAATGTTGCCAACATTGATCAATTAACAGATGTCAATGAAGGTTTGGTTGCTGACATCGGTGGAGAAACCAATGTCAGTTTCTATGCAATTCTAGAAACACAAAAGATTGATAGTTTTTGGAAGAAGATATTTTGAGTTGTTTTGGACTTCAAAATGGTACAACCTTACCAGCTCAAACACTCAGATAAAAGTAGAAAAATAGATGATTAGGCAAAAAACCTCTAAAATGTTAGATTCTTAGGAATGAGTTTTAAAGTCATGGTATGCTTTAAGAGAATGTGTTGGGAGTTAGGCTTGTAGAACAGTTCCTAGAGAGGAAGTCTATGGCTGGTTTTAGGTTGTGTTATGGTGCTCAAAGATATCTATGTTAGGATCAGTACATGGCCTGGTGTTGGGGCTTGCTCCCTTCACTTCACAAACCTAGAGCTGAGTTGGGTTGCTTAGCCAAAATATACCTTCCCTATAGTTTATACTCTGCTAGAGAACAGAGTGGGTCCTCCTCTTGGTGGTGAAATCCAAGTAGGATTGTTAGGTGGGGTAAGGTATCTGCTAGGTGATGAAATCCTATATGGGCCTTATTTCAAGTAAGTTTATGTGTTTGATTTGAAGTGATTTTGGTTTGGTTGTGTCACATTTGTGCACTATGATTCATTCATAATGCTTTAATTACTAAGTGGGCTAAGTGTGCATCCAATCAAGAATGAAATGCGGTAGTTTTTAACCCAAATTGAAATATGTTATTCAAATGCAAACAAATGGAGAAGAGGTAAAGAGTATGAGTTTTTCACTACTCTATGATGCATGCAAAAAGTAACAAGAAGAAAAAGAGATGTTATTTTTAACCTCTGCTAATGATTTCCTTTTGAAACAAAAAGATACAAGAGGGGATGCAAGAAGTGAATATTTTTCTAATGCATCTACATGAAAATTTGATTTTTAAAAGAAGAAGAATGAACCCAAGGAAAACTCCAAGGATCCCACTAGGCGTGCCAAAATGTTTCTCTAGATTTTCACTAATTACATTTAAATGAGAAAGAAACTAAGGTTAAGAGGTTATGGGTTTGATGTTACCTAGATTTAGTGCGCACTATATCCAAGCCTTGTGGGAGCTCCTCTTTGGCTGTGGAGGAAACACTTGTAGTAAGAATGAAACTTAAACAAGAAAGATGTTAAAAGAGGCTATGGTGGACTGCCAAGTTATGTGCTCGGTCCCGAAAGCATGAAGCTCCTTAAGGGATGATAGTCCACTATTTAAAGATAAAAATATTGTAAAGGAAGAAATGATAAATGACTAAAGAAATAGAAAAGTAGATGGTGTGTACCTATTCCCTATAGTTTTTATATCTTATAATGCTATAGAAGGATGGCTGAAGGTTCTATATAGTCTAGATGGGTTGTTTGGATGACTTTCTAGTTTGTTGGTTCAGAACACAGTCACCGACATCGGTGGGTCTATCGATGTCATTCTAGCTAAAGGTGCTGATGTAGGTTGGTCTGCCAATGTTGATTGGGGTTGTCAGCCTTAGATGGCTTTTAGAGTATTTATGGGATAGACAGAGGGGTTTCTAGAAGTTTAGAGGTTGGTGCAGGGTTACGGGAAGGTGAATGAGGTCTGAGGAAGGGTATAGGTAAAGTATTGATGTGAAAAGGGGGTGAGAACAAGGGGAAGGCCTTTCAGCCCCTCCATGGAAAAAGTTGAGCCTCTCGATAGTATTTAGAAACATCAATGAAAACTAATTGACAGTATATTCTAAAACACTAAAATGAAAACCAGAGTACTTAGCTTTATAAGGTGAAGAACTAGAGGTGTCAGAATAGTGATTCCCATTGTGGTTGATGTGATCGGTGTTGTGATCTAATGAAGCAAACATAGATTGCTTCAATTTAGTAGCTCAAGGTCCCTATACAATCTTTTAATCCAGTCTCTGGAATGATTTGTGCAAAGCTTCGGTAGCCAAGAGAATAATAGTTGAGTTCTAGTGCTTGAAATCTCAGAGTGTGGGCATTAATGTGAAAAAAGGTGGCTTAGCTCAATGTTAGAGATTGGCTTATTTAACTGACGTCAGTGATCCTGCCTACATCAGTGTAGGACTACTAACATCGGTCAAGGGTTGACCGATGTCAGTGGAGAGGGAATAGGTAAAAGGGCTATTTTTAGCTCTTTGCCCATTTCTCCACTTGACAAGTGCCTTTTTCATTGGAGAATGGTCAAAACAAGGGCTTATGAGGCACGAGAGTTGGTTAAGAAGTTAAGATGAAGTGAGAATAGGTCATGGGTAGTTAGGATTTGGAGGACCAAGTCTCAGGCTGACTCATAGACTAAGAAATGGTATTAGGGTGAGGTGTTTAGGTGAGGTGTCCAAGATGAGGTAATTAATTTAAAATAAGTTGTTTTTAAATTAATAAGGTGTGCAAGTGTGGGTTAGGAGTGTTAATGTTTAGAAGGGGACCAAGTGGGATTGACATGATATTAGTGTCTACATTTGCCCCCTTTTGTCTTATGGTTTGTTCTGATGAATTGCAAGACAAAAATAGATGTAGGTTGCCCCTGGTATGGGATGAGGTATTCTCAGAATGCTACAGAAGGCTGGCTAAAGGTTTTATCTAGTCTAGATGGGCTATATGGATGACTTTCTAGTTTGCTAGTTTAGAACATAGTCATCAACGTCGGTGGGTATGTCGATGTCAGTCTGGTTGAAGGTGCCGACATCGATTGGTCTGCTGATGTCAATTGGGATTGTTGGCTTTAAATGGCTTTTAGAGTATTTTTGGGATAGACAAAGGGGTTTCTAGAAGTTTAGAGGTTAGTGTAAGGTTGTGGGAAGGTGAATGAGGTCTGAGGAAGGGTATAGGTAGAGGATTGATGTGAAAATGGGGTGAAAACAAGGGGAAGGCCTTTCAGCCCCTCCACAGAAGAAGTCAGGCCTCTTGATAGTATTTAGAAATATCAATGAAAACTAATTGACAATATATTCTAAAACACTAAAATGAAAACCAGAGTACTTATCTTTATAAGGTGAAGAACCAGAGGTGTCAGAATAGTGATTCCCATTGTGGTTGATGTGACTGGTGTTGTGAGCCAATGAAGCGAACACGGATTGCTTCAATTCAATAGCTTGAGGTCCTCATACAATCTTTCAATCTAGTCTCTAGAATGATTTGTGTAGAGCTTTAGTAGCCAGGAGAACAATAGTCAAGTTCTGGTGCTTGAAATCTTAGAGTGTGGGCATCAATGTGTGAAAAGGTGGCTTAGCTCAATGTTAGAGCTTGGCTTATTTAATCGACGTCGGTGATCCCACCGGCGTCAGTGTAAGACTATCGATGTTAGCCGAGGGTTAACCAACATCAACCAAGAGGGAATAGGTAAAAGGGCTATTTTTAGCTCTTTGCCTATTTCTCCACCCACCAAGTGCCTTCTCCATTGGAGAATGGTCAAAATAAGGGCTTATGAGGCACGGGAGTTGGTTAGGAAGTTAAGGTGGAGTGAGAATAGGTCATGGGTAATTGGGATTTAGAGGACCTAGTCTCAGGCTGACTCATAGGCTAAGAAATAGTCTTAGGGTGAGGTGTCTAGGTGAGGTGTCCAAGGTGAGGTAGTTAATTTAAAATAAGTAGTTTTTTAATTAATAAGGTGTGCAAGTGTGGGTTAGGAGTGTTAACATTTAGAAGGGGACTAAGGGGGGTTGACATGATATTGGTGTCTATAGTAATTATTATTTATGAAGTCCCTAGCTTTCAAATTTTAATCTTGACTATAAATCTTGATATTCTAGGTAAATGCATGCCATTGATCTTTATTCTACTTAATCATCGACTTTAAGTCTTGACTATCGATCAACCTACTTTCACACCTTTGGATCTACTTTTTCAACTTACATGCACACCATTGATCTTTCTTTGTATGAATAACTGAAAGCCATAGTTCTTTTTATAGTATAACATGGTTAAGTCATTTATCACCTACACATTTATCTTTGAAACTTTCTAACCATTTGACCCATTTCTCATCTACTTTATAAAATGGATCATGCACCATTAATCTGCTTGGGCCCACTAACTCTATCAGTCACCATGCACCATTAGATATTTGATCAAGTACCTGAGATATTTCCACTTGTCCACTTCACCCTTATGCTAACCTTTAAACTTGATGCTCACTATTGATCTTGGTTACACCATTAAATGCACTTTGTTAGATCTTGGGGACCCACTAACACTATCCTCACCTACTCACCATTAGATCTTCAATATGATTGAATGTCAAACATTGATCTTGTATCATTTGAATTCTAATGGATATTTTACAAGGCTTAAAAGTAATGTGACTAAATATGTTTAAGTATTTTTAAATCCGAATAGTTAATTATTGTAGCTTAAACTTGACATCCCCACACATGTTTTGCTCTACAAGTCTAACTTTGAATGATTGTAACTTGAGATAGACAACTCATCAAGTCAAAACAATTATAAAGAATTTTCCTAGAATGAATAACTTCATGTCCATGAAATGTTTTGTCTTAAAATCCTCCCTAGGTGAATTTATTAAATAGGCAATCAGATTGACTTATGTGTTTATGCATGACATTTTGATGATGGCTTAGTTCTACTAGGCTTGATCAAGTCATTTCTTGATCATATTTGAAGGCTTCTATCCATAAATATAAATTATACCAGGGCACCAAACTTATGGGGAATCATTAGGGCATAAAATAAATCCTATTAAGGAGCTCTTAAAACCAACCTAACTCACAAGGAAAATTGGCATGATACACTAAGTTTAAAATGATAAGGTGATAATTTGACCTATGGGGGCAAAATTGACAACATCCTGGTGACTCAATTGGGAAGCATGCCTACTGTGCTTGAGAACTAGACCATCTACATGAATTTTAGACTTATGAATAATGATAAGTTTGATTCATGGTTGGAAATAACCCCTTTGACTTACATAGATAATAATTCCACCAAAACAAGAAAGGAAACATAGAAAACAAGGAAGCTAACTAAACAAATCAAAATCAAACAAACTAATGTTCTAAGACATCACTAAAAGAAATACAAAACAACTAACCATATATAAGGAACTTAACCTTCAGTAGAAATGTTTTAAGTGTATCCCATTAACTGGGATAGGAATTTCCTCACCATATATCCTTTTAAGTTGGAAGGCATTGTGTAATTTTTAGTTGGAGATTGTGTATGGACCACTCCAAAAAGAGTCAAACTTTGTATGCCTTCCTAGCTTATCTCTATTCTCATCCCACTTGAGGACCAAATCTCCTTCTTTAAAACTTCATGAGGAAGCTACTTTGGCAAAGGCTCTCTTCACTTTTACTTGATGGATTTTCATGGATAGAATGGACCGATGTCTTATCTCTTACAAATCCATAAGATTATCATATCTAATCTCCATAGGTTTATTTTCTAACAACTCGAGTTGATGCATTAGTTCTAGGGTAGAAAATTGAAGATAAATAGGCATTCTTGCTTCCTTACCATATACCAGCTTTTAAGGGGAGTTGGATATTAACATCTTGTAGGTGATCCTATCATATCATAGAGTTGACTTCAATTTAAGGTGCCATGAGCTCTAATTATCTTCAATGGTCCTTCTTAGGATCTTCAATAAGCTCTTATTAGTTGACTCAGCAAGGCCATTACCTTGGGAATAGTAGTTTGATGAAGTGATGAGAAAGACATTGTTGAATTACCTATTAACTTATTTTATACCCCAAAAAGGCCATAACATTATCAAAAATGATGGTTGAAGGGACTCCAAATCTAGAAAGCAAACTTTCATAAAAATCTAGAACATTAGACTCTCATTTGCTTCATTCATTACCACTACTTATGTCCATATAGTAAAGTAGTCTATGGTAGTATCCATTTATGACCTAATATTGAAAGGGAGTTAATAAGACCAATAAAGTTCAATCTCTATTGGACAAAGGTCTAGTCCACTAAAATTGGTTGGATAGGTGAGGTTGCAAGCTTCCCCTTTCCTACAAACATAACACATTATTTGCATTTCCTAACCCATGTAATGACAATCACCAAATAAGATTAGACAATAATACCCACATCTCATGATCTTTTGGGTTATAGTCCTTGTTGAGTAATGCCCTCTACCATGTCCATCATGGAAGTATTCAAGTAGAATTTCCATTTAATGTGAATCAATACATCTTAACATCATGCCATTGATATCTTTCTTGAACAAAAAACCATAAACTAGAAGAAATGGAATGGATTTCAATCTAATATATCTTATTTTTAAAGTATTTAAGTGAGAGGGATAAATACCATCTTGAATATATCATACCAAACCATGATACCAACTAGAAAGTGTGTTATGAACATATGTAACTTCTTCATCAGTTGACATCATAACCAACTCATTGGCTTCTTGTAAGTCTTGGGATTAATGCTTACAAATTAATTTATCTCTAATCAGGTTTGTGACATCTATATACACATCATACTCCATTACCTTTGTTATCCAGCCTATTATTTTCTTATTTATGTCTTTGTTTAAGAGAAAATCCTTGATACTTGGATGGGTAACCATTAGGTGTATCTTATTGTAAGACAACAAGTATCTAAATATATTGAGAGACCTTATGACTAAAATTACATTATTTTTAACAAAAGAGTACCTTGTTATATATTATTCCATGCCTTTACTAAGGAAGGCTATTGGATGCTCTAAGGCCTCATGGTTCTACTGCATAAGAATGCCTGAAGTGGTGTGAATGTTAGCATAGGTGTACATAATTAAGTCTTTTAAGAAATTTGGGTTCATGAGTGTAGGATCACTAGCCTTGGTTTTATTAATTTCCTCAAAACTCCTTACTCCTTCCTTATACCAAATGAATCTTTGATTCTTCTTTATCATGGATATAAGTGGCTTAGCCAAGGTGGAAAAAATTTAGGAAAAATTTGAGATGTATCTTATGATAAAATTTATCTCTCCTAACAAAAATTGAAAATATATTTTGTGTTTGGGTAAGGAAAGTGTGAGAATTTAATCTATCCTTTTAGGATCTATGATTAAACCATGCTTTGAAACCATATGTCCAATAATCTTACCTTCATTAACTAAGAAGACATACTTTTTGGGATTTAGGGATAGCCCAAATTGTCTACACCTTTCAAACACTTTCTCAAGGTGAACCATGTGTTCACTTGAATTCTTTTAAAACACTACTGTATCATCCAAATATATCATCATAAACTTGTTAAGGAGGCCCTAGAATGCCATATCCATGGCTCTCTAAAAAATTTCTCTAATATTGGATAAACCAAAGGGCATCTTTCTATATGCAAATGTCCCCCACTTTATTGTGAAGGTTGTCTTGAATTGGTCCTCTTCCTTGACCAAAATATTATTATATCCACTATATCAATCCAATAAGGATAACCTTTCTAAACCTACAACCAAGTATAAAATTTGCTCCACAGATGGCAATGGATAGTGGTCTTTAAGGGAATCTTTGTTCAAGTCATGAAAATCAACACATAGTCTAATTTCACCTTTATTTTTTTATACTAAAAGAAGGCTTGCCACCCAAGTTGAGTGATTGATTATAAATATAATAGATAACTCAATGATCTTATGAATCTCAACACTCATCAAAGGCTCAACTTTATGATTAATAGGCCTTTATATTTGTTTTACTAGATTATTTCAATCTTCTATTTCAATGGTGTGTTGAGATAGACTTAGGTCAAATCCCTTGAGATCACTATATTTCCATGTAAATACATCAACAAAACTTGCACATGACTCAATGAAAGCTTCCTTTTATAAATAAGTGTATACTTTACCTAGCTTTAGGTTCTTACCAGGTGTAAATTCCACATTGGCATAGTGTTCTTCCTTTGTTGACAAAGATGAATTTTCTTTCCTCAGCTCATCATCACGAATGAATATGTTTTCAAGTGTGATAAATCCCTTGGAAAAATTATTTTTCTTCAGTTGCATAATTTGATCATTATATTGCTATAAGTACTTTGACTAATTTTTTGAGGAAAACTCAGCTTCCTCTTGTAAGAATTTGAAAATCTGATTATCATATTCAAACACTTTCTAATTATCATTGTTATATAAAACAAAAGGCCTTAAAACCACCCTAATTTTTTATTATACCTTTTCATTTATTACATCAGTTTGGATACTAAATTGTGCCCCAATGGTAGCCAACCTATTTGCATTTTTGTTCTCGTCTCTTGGTATTGCCTGAATGTTAAAGTCGTTAACATCTTCAAGTAAGTCTCATACCCTATGATTATAAGATTTAATCAATTTTTTTTACATAAATTAATACCTCTCACTTGGTGAACCATAATTTCACTATCACTAAAGAATTGTAAGGTGTTGAATTTCATATTCCTAGCCCATTGTAAACCATAAACTAGTGCCTCATATTCTGTAACAATATTTGAAAAACCAAAATTAAGCTTAATAGATGATAAGTAACTTTGATTTTATATATAAATAAACATAATTCCAAACCTAATACCATTATTATTCCTTAACTCATCAAAGTATAATTGTCAAAGATCATCACTAGACTCATCATCCTTTATTTAGGCTAGAATTAGTGCATCTTTCTCATGCAAGCAATAAACACTAATTAATTATTCTTAAATTAGATTATAAGGATAATATTAAAGTGAAATAGAGTCATACTCATCAAGTAAAAAATATGGAATACCATCTAAAGGTGATTTAGTTTCCTCTACACTATCTTCTATCACCTCATCTAAGATAAGGTAATTGGTGTTCACAACACTTGGCATATATGGTTCCAAATGGAACCATGTAATAGGTTCATAATGTATGGTAACCTTAGTGACATACCTAGTCTTTAACATCAAATATTTCCAATTATCTGATAAATATCCTCTAATATTTGAGGTAAAGTCCCTTGGCAGACACATGGAAAAGTAGGGAGGCACGTCCACCACAACCACATCTTATTTAATGGTAACATTGGGGAAAGAATGTAGTGTCAAATTTATATCCTTGATGATGAATACTATATTTATTGGTGACCCATCTATTTTCAATACTCCTTTAGTATTTGGTTCATAGACAAGACCAATCTTATCTACAATTTACTTAGGCATGACAGTATTACTAGCTCCACTATCCACCATATAGATATGAACTAAATAATCACCATTTATCAAATAAAGATAGAATGGAGGAATTTTAATTGAATTTAAATTATATTTTTCCCCATTTACCATATTATGTACTAGTTATATTTGATGTTTTATTGGTTGGTCTGAATTGGTTAGGACAACACCTTATTTTTCAACTAGTTCTAGGGACACCTTGAGGGCTAAAAGCTCTTGGATGAGCATATCCTTTTGTATAGGAATCATAAGGGAATACTACATGATAATTTTGGCATTGGTTTTCTTCATCTGATCCACTATGCTAAGTGAAGCTTCACTAACCTTTGGATTCTCCTTTTAAACCACTGGTTGTTCATAAACTAGAGGTATTTGAGGGACCCTCCAAGCCTCTACATTCTAATTTTTTTATGTTATAGGGTTATTAAGTTGGTCTTTGATACTATTTAGAGTAAAATTATTATTACTTGAAGTATTAGTCACCTATTGAGCCTCATCAATTATTATTCTTTTAGCTCTAGTTACAGTTGCACTTAACCACTTGAACTACTAGTCTGACCACCATGATTGAAAACAACATAATCATCCATTTTCTAATTTACATTAATGGAATTAGGCCCTTAAACTTATTGAGATTATCTTTGGGGTACTAAATTTCTCTCTTTATACTGACCCCATTGAAGAGAAAACTCTTCTTGTGTCATTTATGGCATAGTAATGCTCTTTCATACCAAGAATTGGTTTTGAACACCATTGAGGTTGGAGGTATACCAATTTGAGTCATGCATCAAATTATTTGAAGAGGTGTGGGAAAAATATATTTTGAACTTGTTGGTACATTAGGGTCAAGAGGTGCATATGGATTATATAGATCCATGACTCTTTTTGATAGGTAGGGTGGTCTATTTTCTTTAAATACTGGATAAGGAGGCCTTTAATCTCTGAAGGGATGATAAATAGTTTGATTTTATTGTTGATAAGGCCTACCCTAATATTTTTTTCTTTTGAGTTTAACTATTTCATTCCCAAAATATTGTAACAAAAATTTTAATTTTCCAATCTCACTAGCCTAATTAGAAGGGGATACAACTTGGGCTTTAAGAGATGCGATAAGAGATAAAAATGGGATTTTAAAGACTTAATGGGGTAGGATAGATTGAAATTATGAGAATATAGGCATTAGAGGCCTAGGATAAAGCTTACCAACTTGTATCAAACTATTTTTGCTCTTATGGTAATATCATAAGTATTTGGCAAGGTATTACCACCCATTAACTATATCATCACGGTGATATTAGAATTAAGGGATTTTAGATAGTATAAGAAGGAATATTCTATGGATGGTCTAATCAGTCTAGGAATCCTAGTCCATTTATTTTGTAATCTAAGGTTGAAATCAAACATGAACTCATGAGGAGCTCTCTGAACGGTAGTCAGGTATTTAACTAATGATAGGTGGTCAAATTTATCCTCATATTAACTAACTAAGGTTACACTTGACTCATACCAGGTAGTAATGAAATTTAATGGAATATTTTATACCATTGTAATGTTTTTCCTTTGAAGGAAGTAATAAGCAATCTGATAACCACATTATCTTGAATAACATTGAGAACAGAGTAAAGGTTGGTAACATCCTAAATATGCTCAATAGTAGTTGTTTGTTGTTCTCAAAAGAATAATGGGATACTCTTAAGGGAAGATACATGAATGTCATCATAATGGTCCAAATTTAGTGAACTACCTCTATTAAATGGGATGAACACTTTATTCTTAATAGCCATTTGGGTAGTGGGGTTTGCACTACTTAAAGTAATAAGATGACCAAGAGATGAATATCACTTTTGGGGATAAGGTCTTATTTAATTAAATATTTATATAATATATGAAATAGAAGGTAGTTTAGTGAAGTCAAGTGGAATACCTTTTCTAGCTGACCTTGTAGTAACCTTTGGCATGAGAATGTTGTCTTACAACTTAAATAATCTTCAACCTCTGATGATGGTGTATGTATTTTTTTCTTTATATTCTTCTCCTTAGCTCCAAATTTCAATTATCCTAAGGATAATAGGTCTCACTAGGCATACCAGAAGTATTTATTGTTTATATTACACCCTAGCTGAGAAAAGGGATTATTTAGGTCCTCTTTTTCAAACCTAGCTCAACATGGGACTGACCCTAGGTTGTGGTTCACCTAAACTTGGATTAAAACTCTAGAAAAGGTTGAATTCCTTTTGGATCTATCACCTAAACTAGACCTAAACTACATTCTTACTTGGAAAATTAGAAGGGATTAATAATAATCCATGATAGCATGTAAAAATGAGGTGATGCACCAAATGTTTTGATCTTTATACTTGAACAAGACACACTATATGATGCTTTCAATACTATTAAATATCACTTCATTCATTCTTTGATTAGCTTCCACATAATTATTTCACAAAAATCATGGATTAGCTATTGACCTAGTATAAGAGGGTAGTTGTCCACTTCCAAACTGACCAATAAACTATGCACTTAGAGTGACCTATGAGAACAACCAAAACACTACATAAAGGTGAGATAACTTAGAAAAAGGAAAGGAACACATATATTCACTTAACCACATCAATAAACTCATGAAACACACTTCAACTTAGTTGGTATAATGAAGAAATTTAGTCTTGTATTGCATCATAGATGTGTTACAATACAAATCTCAACATATCCTAGGTAAGCTAAAGAGATGGATCCTCTTCAAGGATTAGAATCATGTATATTTAACAAAATGGGATGAGAGATATGGGTAAGGATGCTTGGAATAATGGAGAAGGGGTCATTATGATCAAGATTTCTAATCATCTGGTGTTGATTCAGTTAGAAAAGATCATCATGTTTAATACTAATTTTAGAAAATGCCCATAATAATTGTATCAGTCCCTTTCAATCTATTTATAGTTGGTATTGATGTTACTTATGGTTACAAAAATAGTATCAATTCATTTAAAAAGTAATTTATGGCATTAAAGTAGTTATAACATCCCAAACAATTTCTATGATCTTGTTTTAACATGGATTTCTCCCTACTAGTTCATCTTTGGCATGCAAGAGTGGAGAAAAGGGTCATAATCATGTAGTTAACTTTGGTGACAAACCTTGCGACACTAATGTGTCTACCTCCAAGGCTTTTCTTTGAGACATGTACTCTGGTTTGACCTTAACTACAATTATTCTTTATAAAGTCCCTAGATTTTGACTTTTAATCTTAACCGTCAATCTTGATCTTCTTGGTAAATGGATGTCATTGATATTTATTCTACTTAGTCATTGAATTTTAATATTGACCATAGATCAACCTACTTACACACCATTAGATCTACTTTCTTAGCTTACACGTGCACCACTGATATTTCTTTATATGACTGAATGTGAGCCATAGATATTATATTAGTCTAATGTGGTTGAGATACTTGTCACCCATGTATTTATCTTCAATATTAGCTAACCATTTGACTCATCACTCAATGTTAGATCTACTTTAGATGATGAATCATGCACCATTGATCTATTTGGGCCCACTGACTCTGTCAGTCACCATATGTTGTTAGATCTCTGATCAAGTACCCTAGATCTTACCACTTGTCTAATTTACACTTATTCTAACCTTTTGAATTGATTCCCATCTTTGATCTTTGGTACATGATTAAATACACTCTATTAGATCTTAGGGACCCACTGACACTATCCTTGTCTACTCACCATTGGATCATTGGTATGATTGAATTATGACCATTGATCTAGGATCATTTGAATTCTAATGAATGTTTTATGAGGCTTAAACTTGATGTCCTTATGCATGTTTAATGATTTTTAAATCTAAAAGGTTAATTAATACATCTTAAACTTGATGTCCCTGTGCATGTTTCTCTCTACAAGTCTAACTTTGAATGCTTTTAACTTGAGATAGATAACTCATCAAGTCACAAAATTTTCATAGAATGTTCTTGACATGAATAAATTCATTTCCATGTAATATTTTGGCTTGAGAGGATCCCCAAGTGAAGTTATTAAATATGAAATCACATTGACCTATTTGTTTCTACATGATGTGCTAATGATGGCCTGGTTCTTCTAGGCTTTCTCAAGTCATTTCTTGATCATATTTAAAGGCTTATATCTACAAATATATATTTCACCAAGGCACTAAACTTACATGGAATAATTAGGGCACAAAAGACATAATCTTAAGGAACTCTTAAGACCAACCTAACTTACAAGGCAATTTAGCATGATATGCTAAGTTTCAAATGATAAGGAAAAAATTAAGCTATGGGGGAAAAATTAATAACATTAACACTAATAATATGGATTATATGTAAATGGCCTAGATCTAGATGTCCTTTTAATAATTGACCATCTCTTGTGATCTGAATGTGAAGAGCTAAGGGAATCCTAGCATATCTAAAATGAGTAGAACCTTTATGTAAATCTATGAGATTTTTTTTGGGAATAACAATATAGCTTATTGAAATAAACCAAACATTCATGTTTTCTAGTATACTTATGCTAGTCATAAATTAAGACTTATGTTGTCTTTTTGTTGAATCTTTTGTTAAAAGAGTTAGAATCTAGTTATGACTATTGCTTTAGAGCCTTGGAAAGGAGTCATTTATTTATTAAGGAAGCTCTTAGGCTTTTGTGGCTCATTTAATAAAATGATGTATATGCTTTCTATGTCAAAAATCCTAGATAATTAACATAAGAGATGAACTTTATGCCTCCCATGTATTATGTTTGAATTTTTATCATAGGATAAGTTCATCCATAAGTGAGTGAATTTCAAAGAAATGACTGAGTGATTGCCTAGAAGAATAAAATAATTGTATATACTAATTTTAGGATATTATAATAAAGATATGTCTTAGGGAAGAGTTCTGAATTTAAATCTTGAGCAAGTTATTGACCTTAGACTATTCCTACATCACTACCCTCTTGTATATAAAGGAGAATAATAGCTGAGCTAGGCCTTTAAGATAAAATATTAATATAGAATAATTAGAATGTGTATTTATAATAATCCTATAATTCTTATCTTAGAATGAGATGATAAATTAACTTTTAGATGAAGTTGTCTTATGCTTTTAGACAAGTCGACTAAACTAATGAGATATTGGTTTAGTGTCATAATCTTGTTTAAAGTATTGATGATTTGGTTTTATCAAATTTGACTCAATATTTCCTTAATGGATTATTTAGATTAATTTTTTAGCCTTAGAGTTTTTTGGCATTTATCTTGTGCTCAATTATAGCCTTGTCGATTCATTATGCACATGCTTTAGTTTAAGTAGGCCTTTTTCCTTAGTCACTTCAAATTTGCCTATGGAATTTAAAATAACCATTTTTTAGGTTTTTATGTTAGTCATATTTGTATTTTTGGACTTAATTCATCCACTAGGACTCTATCTTAGATGCCCCATAGTTGAGTCCTTCATATCCTTTTTGCCTTAGTCATTTTTATGATTTTTTGGTGAGTAGTTTGAAGGATGTCATGTGTTACTCTTCTACAAACCCAAGAGTAACATAGTTTGGCCTATTATAAAGATGCCTATAAGATAGTGTATGAGTGAGATTATACCACCTAGCATCATCCTAATGACTTTCATTCCTTGAGATGGTCATATAATGAATTTGACCTCTAGGTTAGTAGGGTAGCAGGATGCTACCACATGGCATCATCCTAATGACCGATGATGATAAGGATGACCATATAATGTGTAGTGCCTATAATCTAGTGGAGGAGTGGCATGTTTACCTATGGAATCATCTTGATGGTCCATGATCTCCAAGATGTTCATATTATATGTAGTGACTTTGGGCCATCGAAGGAGCAAGATGCTACAACATGGCATCATCCCAATAACCTACTTTCCTAGAGATGTTTATGTAGTTGTATTGCATCTAGGTAGGAAAGTTTATGGGATGATACCACATGGCATCATATTGATAACCTGATACCCTATAGAGGTCCATGTAGATCATAAATCTTATAGATAAGTCAGTGAGCAGGATAATGCCACATAGACAGATCTTATTATTCTACTATTATTAAGGCATATGTATCATATGTAAATACTACAAGCCATCAAACTAAAGGGATCATACCACATGGAATAACATTTCTACATTATAGCCTTATATAAGGCATGTTAACCTTGTAGAGTGGTAGGGTAGAGAGTAATGGATTATCGCCATGTGAAGCCTATCATGGAGTTGCCTAGGAGGCAATAGGTGACTAGAGTGACCCTAAGAGCCTAAAGTGAAGTAGATGTGGCCATATAGCCTATTAGAGTGAACATGTAGAGCCAAAATTCATAATCAATGGCTTGGGTCTAATTTTATAGTTGTCTCAACATCTTCTATGAAGTGTTCATATGGCATGAGCTTGTGAGGAACTATTTGAGTGTGAGGCTAAATGAATTATGGTGTACATATATTTATTACTTTATGAAAAAATTTAGACTTATTTTATGTGTTGTTAATGGGTCCTAGCATTAATCCATGTCTTTTTCAATTTTTATTTATAATAGTGTTTCACACCTATCTTTTTAAAGAAATAAATTGGCATGGCAGATGTACATTTGAGTCTAGTAAAATTCAATGTCATTGGTATCACTTCTAATGAACCCATCATGGTTCCACCTTATTTTGTATTATTACATTGGGAAATTATCCCTACTCATGAAAGTTATATTATGCATTTTTCCAACTCAAGGTCTTTATTAGTTATTCAAAATGGGGACTTGATCACTAGTTTAACATGAGGAACCATCTTTTCAAGTGTTTCAATAAGAGGAAAAATTTATCCAATAACTTATCATGATTTTATAGGTTATATAGAAAGATGGTTTCATCTCCATATAGGTTTACACAGTTTCCCTATTTCTTATTTTTTAATTTTAGAGTTTCAAATTTTTCAAATTTAAAATATGAACAATGACCACTTCATGTGTTATTTTAGGGTTTGTTAAATTTGAGTGCCTTGAAAAATTATATTTTCCTATTAAATAAAAAGTGTGTTGTACACACTTAGGTATTATTTTATCATTTACTATATAAATTGAATTACTATAATGGGGGGATTTAGATACTTAAATCTAGTCACATGTACTTGATAATGTTAATTCTTGACATATTTTAAACCACATGATATACCCTAAAATACATGAATCTTACTCACCATTCCTTTGATCCATTTATCTATATTCAAGTTTGGCCTTTTAGTTTGTATTCAATACTAAATAAAAATCCAATTCAATGCTCAAAAATATTTATATCACTCTAGGATTGATTTTGATCTCAAGAGAGTTGTCCTTGATTCTTTGGGATATATCCACATTAGGAAGATAGGTCCATTATCATGGACCTATCCACATAATGTATCCTCATCCCACACTAATTAATGGCTAGTTTCCAAAATTATAAATATTTATTTGGGTCTTTGTACACATTTTTTAAGGTTGACTAAAGGAAATTGTCAAAAGGCTTCACTATAAATACAAATCAAAGGTCATTCATTATTCCTATGTTGACAATATATATTTACCACATGTACACTATTAAAATTGATAAAATCTTTCCTAGTCTTATGAAATTAAAGATCATTAACTAGGAGTAATCACAAGACAAGTCTAAAGAATTTCAAATCAAGTCAAGATCTAGCTTATTAAAGTATTAAATTTTAAATTTCTCTATGCATACATATAGTCAAGGATCATAATTTCATAATCATTCTAGGTGGGATAACTATGTGTGGCTTGAATCCATCCTTAGAGAATTTGGATACATAAGTAGAATTTAATCATCAAAAATGGTAATTGGGTTTAATTTAACCCATTACATTCTTCCTCTCTTTTTTTTAGGTTTATATCTCTCATAAGTACCCCTAGGATTTCCAAGGCAAAGGGAAGGAAAATAGTGACTTTTTATATGGCAATATTAGAATTGCAATATCTCATTCCTTTCAATAGACATACAAATATATAGTAGAGTTGTTACAGTTTTTTCATATTCAATGCAAACAAGTACATAATTAATGGACATGATTGGCCTATCCTTCTATCCATAGAGCATGGACATGTCTAGAAATATTCATAAATTATGTTCCTAATTATGAGATGTCATATTCTAATCTCTACTTTTTTCTCAGTGTCAATTATTAGATATAGTCAACCTTAAGTAATAAAATCTAACTATCTTATTGTTGGTTATAATTACTATTTTAAATATATGCCACTTTTCAATTTTAATTTCTATTTTAGTCAATTCTACTTTTTAGATTTAAATTTATGCTTAAATGTCATATTATAATCTAAATAGATTTATTAATTTTTATACCTATTTTTACAACATTTATTTGTTAATAAAAAATAGGGTAAAATACCTAGATTACGTAAACATGCCTTATTAGTTAATCATATCTTACACAATGTTACATGGATATGTTATTATAATATGATGTGGTGTTCATACATATGGATGGTGTATACTAGTTCCATTTTTATATGATTTATTGGTGTTATTAATCTCTTACATGATAGGATACATTGTGCTTGTCTATTGTATGTGTCTCTTTGGCCTTCTTTATGACACCTTTATGTCTCTTTATTGTGTCCCTTGGCCTTATTTCATGTGACAAATTTGATGTCCCTTATTTGTAACATATTTTTATCTCTTTACATGGGATGATTGGACTTTTATGTTACAACATATTTATGTCCCTTATATGCATCCCTTGGCCTTTAGTGTGACACTAACCCTTGTGCTTGTTGATATTGTTGAGATTAAGTGATGCCATGATCTATATCATGTAATTTTTACCATGTATCTTATTTAGTGATCCTACTATTGTGTCCTTCATTGATATATCTATATAGATGTGACACTTATATTCCATGAATTAAATATATTACGTATATGAATTTATCAACATAGACATTACAATGATGATGTACTCTCCACATGTTTACCTAATATACATGATATATTTACACATGACATGATACAGTTAACTCTTATTATGAGATGAGTGTCTTACAAGATGCATACATCATCCCAAATGGGGGAATGAAACTATGCTTGTCATATATACATAAGCCCTCATGAAAATAAAATTGGATAAAAAGTATAGACTTTAGATATTTAAGATGGTTTTTATATCATATGGTTTAGGTACATGACATCAATTAGCACATCATTATAGATTATACAAGCATATGCCACACATATATAGTCACTTCATTAGATACTTTATAATATATTCATACACACTTGAATGAATATGTATGGGCATATGCACATACCTTATAAGAAAGAGAATTAAAAGTTTTCACATACACAAACATTTGAGATATAGGTTCTCAAATTTAACATATATATGCATAGTATTCTATATTAATTAGTACATATTCAAGGGGCATGATAGTAGTTCATTAATATATACACAATTTCATATTAATGAGGCATGATGTTAGTTCATTCACACATGAAAAAAACATATTTTACAATTGAATGGAAAATTCTTATCATTCCACTTCACACTTATTAGATATGTATTCATGATGGGGTCATGAACATGGTTCATTCTCTTTTATTCATACATTTTATTTTATACTAAATTAAATTATACAATTAAACATGTGTTCATGATGGGTAAATGAACATTTTTCATTCCCTTTTGATCATGCATTTTTTTTACATGGAACAAACTTGAGTAAAAAAATTAATTTTAATCTGCTTTAACTTTTAAGGGATTATAAAATGTAAACCCTAGGTTGTTAAAGGGTCTAAGTACAATAAATCAAGGGAGAGATATATAATAAATATATCTACTAATTTTTGTAATAATTTACCTAATTTGAAATTTCCAAAAATAGTAATAAATGACACAAATAAGTACTTAGATGGAAAATGACTAAGATGAATGATCTAGAGATTGAAAATTGGCACAAAAGATTATCAGGGTGTCATGAACAAGATTTAGGTGTTAAAAATCCTCCTATATAGTATTGTGGTACCTTGGATATTATTGTATCACACTAGTGTCCTCATGTTTAGTGCTAGTGTCCTTATGTAGTGATTGATGTGTACTTCTAAGAGTAGCTATTTCTAAGTCTAATAGGCTTGCTCCTATATGAATAAAACCTAATTCATTATCTATGACTTATTTTGAACTAATTTTGTATGTAAACCTTATTTATCCATGTTTTTAAGGTATTAGAGAAACACAAATAATAAATTATTTATATTAGGTGGGTAGGCTAGATGTCCTCAACACCTCATTGTGTTGAGAGTTGCCTACATACCAATACCTTGAGATGGTATCAAGCCTGGTGTAGTTATCCCAATATAATTACTGGTGTAATTTCAAGTGAATACTAGTATGAGTGTTGACTTCAATTATTTAAATGAGGATTGAGACAAAAATTATGTGTATTCTAAGCTCAGTGTGGTTGTATATGATTATATGTAGTAGGGCAAAATAGGGATCATTAACCTTGATTGTGCACTACTTTTTATAAGCTTATTTTTGTATTTATATATGATTACCATCTAGTGGATAAAGGGATAAAATTCATGTATTTATATTGATATAGATCTTATGTGGAGTTTTAAATAGTTTTAGGCTGACCCTAAGTGTCTTAGGAATTAAAAACATATCTGTTAGGGTTAAAATTAGGTAAGGTACACTAGCGTGGTCACTAGTGCATTGTGCTAATGTCCAAAGAATTGCACTAGTGTCCATGTGGTATAACATGGGGAACTAAGGGCCTATATCCCTATGGGAAGCTTTAGGACTAATTTTAGGATGTTTAAGGATGTGTAGTACCTACATAAAAGCTAGATAAGGGTCAAAAAGGCCCTAAGATAGGTTTAGGGCTAAGCTAAAGATGGGTGGTCTCAAGTAACACTCATTGTACTCAAGTTACATTTCATATGACAACATCCCCCCTCCCCCTTATTCTAAAAATATAGAAAATAAAAATGACTAGTTAAAAGGAAAAAGAAGCATACATGGACTTACTTGTGATGCAAAGCCTATGAATCTAGGTATGAGTGTGTGAAGCATGCTCCATTACATATGCTACAAATAAAACATGTATGAATCAATCCTTAATTAATGAATATCAAAAGCAAAGACAAAATTGATTAAAGAGATAAGAGAGAGATGGAAGGAATGAATACACCTTATTAGGTATGTGAACCAATGTAAAAATTTGGTGACATCCTATATGTGTAACTAGTTATAAAATGATGAATAACTTATACTTAGCTAATGGCTTGTTTAATACCCATATATGGGTAGATAAATAACTCAATCCAGTTTTGAGTCCATCATTTCCCACCCCTTTTCAGTGGATTGTACACTTTGAATAACTTGTATTAGACTAATGACTTGTCTAACCCTCATATGTAGGTGGATCAAAAACTCAAGTAAGTTATGACTCTATTATTTCCTACCCATGTGTAGTAGATGCATATGTGACTAAAAATGTATGATGTAACTAAAACTATGTAGGATGACTCAAGTGCCACTCAAAAACTCTAAAATGTAAAATGGCCAAGGGGCCTCTTAGGTATTGAGTAATGTAGCTTAGGGACTATGAAAAAATTCCAACTAATACAGATGGAATAAGGCATGAATCTAGTGTGAAACCTAGTAAAAATGGTGTTTGAAGTATACAACATGGATAATGACATGGAGTTTTCATTTCATTTTAGATGAGTTGGTGCAAAACTAATCATGTGTAAATAACATACCATGCACATGCCCCCAATTATGATATATGTGCATATGGAATCTGAACTGAGCTATAAAAATTTGTGTTTGTATATATCTAAAACTATAATAGCAGTGATCATGTCATGCATGATGCCCCAAATATGAGTAAACCTCATATGATTATGTGAAAAATTAAGCGTAATTTTATCATATATAATAATCTATGACTAAAATTGTGTAAATATAGATTATAAATTTTGTGCTCTATCAAATCCAAATTTTCCTATTTCTAAGACTACTAGAAAATAGCATGGTTCCCTAGACATTAGTGCGCCATGTTAGTGTCTTTTGTGTTATGATAATGTCCTTTATGTTATTTTATACCAAATTAACTCTAATCTCTATCTGACTATTTTCCACTATGTTTTCTTGATTTTGGGCTCTATAATTTTGTGCTTATATGCTTAAAATTATACTATGAGTTCATTGGATGGCTTGATCTCTATGAAAAACCATCATGAATTCCCCCTCTTTTAATGGAAGTTGTTATAGATCTTCAATAACTATACTCAAAATAAAATCTCTACATGATGTGTGTTAATATGGAAACATATATGATATCTATGTAAAAAACCAACATAATTTATATACATGGAATCAAAATGTAAGACAATCTAATTATAAGTTGGAAATGTACAATGCATGTCATATCTAGCATTCACATGGTTATCAAGATAGATATAATAATGTAATCATGTATATGAACAATGTAATCTAATCATAATCTATGTAAACTACTTGGGGGATGGGGCATAATGTCCATTAAGGCACCCAAGAAGGAAGGGGAGATGCATGAGGGCACTCATGGCATTAAAAACTAGGTGTGCAAGCAACAAGCAAGAGACAAGTGTCCTAGCCATGATTTATACATAAAAATATACATACAAACACATGAGGTATACAAAAGAGGACAAGGGGATACAATATAATGGACATGGGCACATGTCAATAAATTTAAAAAAGCAACACATATAAGGACATGTTCATGTCCACATACACAAACATCAAGAAGGTTTTTGTAGAGCCACATGGAAGGATGTGTTCATATGTTTACATACATAATCAATAAGGAACACGTAAGGGCATAGGCACATGTCCAAATCATACATATAATGAAAGGAATTGGTGTAGATCCATAAAATAGTAGCATATTCAAATTTCATTTAATAAATATATAAGTAAAGAGACACAATCAAGTGTAAACTAGGAAAGCTAGAAATGAAAGTACGCATGAACATGTGGTATAAATATATATGTGAAAAAATATGTACATAATATAAGTTTATATTATTAGTATTCAGAAAAAAAATATTAGTATATGATGATCAATATCAAGATATAAACAATGTTAAATATATGATATAGAGTATAGAAAGATGTAACCTGGCAAACCAGAATCTATGTATAAGATGCCCCTAATGGATGAATGTATCAATTATGAATCTATATATGTCCTTAATGGCTATATAGTAGAAACTCTATATCTATGTGATGGACCTAAGTCATAAAATTATCTATTAACACTCACATAGAATAATTGAATCATGTATATATGATAGAATTGACTATACTAAGATAACTAGCATATGTAGTACCTAACAAGTATAAAGAACTAAAACATTGATATGC
Organism: Torreya grandis; assembly: GCA_037957365.1. Lineage (NCBI taxonomy): Eukaryota > Viridiplantae > Streptophyta > Pinopsida > Cupressales > Taxaceae > Torreya > Torreya grandis. The sequence goes on from JARHVA010006299.1 coordinate 407,541, forward strand.
AAACAATATATTTTTTGTGTTTTTAAGTAACATCTATTTTTTTTTGTGTTTTGAACATATTATATTGTTTTTTATGTTTTCTAAGTATATAAAGTATGTACAAGAAATCTTGAAAATGGAACTATATACAAGGATCAAGGTAAGAGAAGCTATGTACAAGTAGAGAGAAACATACTACCTAATGAGTCTTGAAAGAGACTCACAATTGATGTGGCATGTATCAAAAAGAAGAAGATTGATCATGTGTGATTTGTGATGAAGTATCCAAGATCCAATAATTAGATTTACTAAGTGATCTATAGCTAAAATTGCTTATGGAGTAGGGCTATAAATCTATGAAGCTAACTAAATTTGCCTATGAATTGTGTTGTTTTTAGGAACCCATATAGTAGAATAAGTTATAACTAGTGTGGATGATCTTTAATGTAACACTAATCTATGTGGTGGTGAAGAGAGAGGTCCTCTAGAATCCACAACATGTCTATGACCTAGGGGTATCTCTAATAAAGGTCTATGTGAGAGAGTATGCATACATGTTATTATTATAGGAGTAGACCTCACTTACACTGGTAGATCAACTAATGTATGAGGTATGCTGATAGAATCTATGCCTAGAATTATAATTTGTGACTATTGTATAAGTTATTGTGGAATAGGTAAAAGATAAACATATGGAAGGCCCTTAACTTTAACCATTTGATTAACATGTATATACTTGAGATACTTGTGTATGGTGGATGGAATGGATCAAATATAATATATCTAAGGCCTACCCAATAATATATAAAATGTGATTGCACTAGGTACTACTATAAATATGGTGTCCACATGTGTAAGCCCAACCTATAATGGTATTATTATCTCCCCGATGGAGCTATTGACATGGCCACTAAAGCCATGAATAATTATATCTATTTGAAAAATATCATTCTCTAAATAACCCAAGTGATGTATAAGTGTCATAGTAAAAATGTTGACACTTTACCAACCATAACACTCTGAATAGGATGATGATAAATTTAGGTTCATACAAAGAGTGCATATAAATCTATGTCATTGTCAACTATCTCTTGTTCTAAAAAAGTGATAAGAGGTCTAGTTTTCATTGTAGTATGATACAACCCCATGATATTATGTAGAGGATGTGGATCCACTATATGAGTCTGATAAGATTTTGGTGGTGGTTATGACTAATATGTGTAATGAACACTTGAAGTGCCTAGTATTTCATTAGTTGTATGTTTTGGAAATGGATCTAAAAATATTTTTAATGTTTTTAATTTCATTGATTGTGGTCTATGTGCTTTTCTAGGAGTGTCAATGTCAATGATATTAGCTTTTATAAAATATTGTATTTTATATTTCAAGCTAATGCATCTATTTGTAGTATGACCTATTGCCTTATGATAGTCACAAAATGAACTGGCATCATAGTTCTTTGGAAGAGGCCTAGTCATATCAACTTCTTTAATGTGAGGGAGAGATATTACATTTCACCTAAGAGCTATTATATAACTTATTCTAGTGAATGAGTAAGATTCATAAAATGTATCCTTAGAGGATATCATAAATCCATGCAAGGAGGTGGCTCTAAAGTTACATCAACTATTTTTCTAAAACAGTCTTGTTTATTATAAGTATTAGTAGTTGAATCTTATCTAGTTTTGTACTTTAGTTTTCCTATGGAGAGAAGATTAACTTCCCATTCTTTCACTATATGGAAAAGATATATGAATGATGAAAATTTATTGAATAGGATAACTTCATGAAATTTTGGTAACAAACTCTACTTTAATATGTCTTGGAGTTCTCTATCTGCTATGGGGATAGTCATCTTAGCTAATATGGTTTTATATCACAAGGCATATTCAAGAGTTGGCTCATTAGATTTTTGTTTGAGTTGTGAAACTTGAGAATAAGAAACTTTAGAACTAATGTTGATTGAAAATTATGCCAAAATCATATCTACCAATTGATTTAATGTTGTGATGGACTAATTAGGAAGATCATAGAACTATTATATGCATAGTCCTTTAAATTGTGAGGGATCAACTTAGTAAGAAGCCAATCATTAGACACATTTTCCAAGCATGTTACCTGAAAAGATCATATATGTCTATCTAGGTCAATTTTACCATCACACAAAGTAATATTGGGTTCCATAAATATGTATGGAAAAGGAGTTATCATTATATGTTATGCCAAAGGTGTATGTAAAATAACATGAGAATCTAAGGCATGACATGGTCTAGTGGCACCTTGATGAAGATGTAATACCTTGGCCTATAGATAATGGATCTCATACATAAGGGATTTACTTATAGAGAGGAATAATGTGTATTATCCATAGGAGGTTTTCCCATTGTTTAAGGTTGTTGAATTAGAATAGGTTGTTGTAGAATATGAGTTACCCCATAATAGGTGTAACACTATGGCATTTGGGGGGTTAGAAGATTGACCATTATTGGATTTATGAATATTTTCATGGTTAATATGGATAAGTTAATCTTAAATATCTAAATTTTTATAAATTAAATATTGAAATTGTCTCTTATCATTCTCATCAAATCAGTTATTGAATTTTTCCATTGTAGGTTTGAGAGCAAGAATATAAAATGTCATATATTTTGAATGTTTTAAGAAAGTTAATCTATTAAATATTTCCAAACTAAAATAATAAATTAGATATGATAATTTGGAATTAATTTTTGAACATAGAAAATATAAGGATATAAACCCTAGGATAATATAGGTCTAGGGTTTTGGGTAATATTCAAAGTAAGTTAGGTTCAAAAAATGATTTTAACTCTTAAGGGATTATGGAATGTAAAACCTAGGTTGTAAAGGGTCTAGTTTTAGTAAATTATGGGAGAGATATTCTATAAATATAGCCATTGATTTTTGCAAGAATTGATTAATTTTATATTTCCAAAAATAAAAATAAATGACACAAATAAGTACTTATCTAGAAACTAATTGAGATAGATGATTTGGAGGTTCAAAATTGGCATAGAAATCGATTAAGGTGTCCTAAACAAAATTCATGTGTCAAAAATCCTCTTGGATAGTATTGAGACACCTTATATATTAGTGAACCACACTAATATCCTCCTTTACAGTGTTAGTTTCCTTCTATAGGGACTGATGTGAACATTTATGAGTAACTATGTTTGAGTCTGATAGGCCTATTCTTATATAGATGAAACCTACTTCACTATCTATGAATTTTTTTAGACCAATTTCATATACAAACCTTATATCTCCATGTCATTAAGGTATTTGAAAATTAAAATTAGTAAAATTTTAATGTTATTTGGATAAGATAGATGTCCTCAACACCCCATTGTGTTGAGATTTACCTACATACCAATGCCTTGAGATGGGATCAATCTTGATGTAGTTATCCTAATCTAAGTGCTGGTGTAAGTGAAAGTGAATGATAGCATAAGTGTTTAATTGGGTTCTTTAAATGAGTTTTGAGGCTATAAATCTATATTATAAGCTTAAGGTGTATATATATGACTGTATACATAAGTAAGGTAGGATAAGGATCAATAAACTTGATTGTGCACTACTTGTTTTGAGCTTGTTTATGTATTTTACATTCAATTATCAACTAGTTGATAAAGGGATAAAAGTCATGTATTTATACTAATTTACTTCTTGTGTGGAGTGTGAAATAGTTCTAGGCTAACCCTAGGTGTCTTAAGAATTTAAAACATAACCGTCAAGTTTGAAATTAGTTAAGGGACACTAGTGTGGTCCCTTGGTCACTAGTGTAATGCATTGGTGTCCAAAAAACTATGCTAGTGTCCAGGTGGAAGAACATGGGGCACTATGGATCTATATACTTGGATAAAGGTTTAGGACTAATTTTATTGTGTATGGATGTGTGCTACCCATAAAAAATATAGATAAGGTTTGAAAGAGGCCCTAATATAGGTCTAGGGCTAAGCTAGGGATAATTTGTCTTAAGTAACACTCATTACACTGAAGTGACATTTTATATGATTACATAGTCTATAAGCCATATCTTCTAGTTGATTTAGTTTATTTGAGTGAACCTAGATTGATGGTTCTCTCCTTTACCTATGTATTTATTTGGGTTAGTGAATTACCTACTTTTCCTCAAATTCATGATGGTTGCGGCATGTTTTCTTCCCAACCAAAGAGCCTACATAACTACACAAATTTTGGGTGAAAGTAACCCATCTCCCCATATTATTTGGCAAGAAATGAAAAGTTTATCCAATGCTTCAATAAGGAATTTTCATCTCCAACAATTTTAAAGGGAAAAATGGTTTTCACAAACACACAAGTTTTCTCTTAAATTTCCTATTTAAAATATCAAAAATTTAGTTTCAAATTAATTTTTTTAAACTATGGACATTAACTAAAAATGATTAGAGGTTTTACTATTTAGTAACATACACAATTGGATCTTCATACCAAATACAAACTATGTTTTACACACTCAAGTATTATAAAGTACCTAGAGGGATGAGATTATAGTCTATATTGATGGGTGGATATGCCAAAATGTGGCATACATCCTCTTAGTCATATGTATAGATTTTGGTATTTATTATGTTTGGTAATGGGTGGAATTAAATTAATATTAGTGATCTACCCATCCATATAGGTAACCCATGGAATTTATTATATTGGGTAATGAGTTGACATACATTATAATTGGTGATATACCCATCCATATGTGTAAACTTTGGTACTTGTTATATTGGGAAATGAGCAGGCCTACATTGTGATTAGTGATCTACCCATCTATTATTGTAATATGGTCTAAGGATTGGAATGTCATTATGTAAGATGTAAAGAATAAAAATTATAATTAGAGTATATGTTCTAGTATGGAGTTTTCCCCTAGAAGAGACATATGATAATGGAGTGATTCCTTATATACAAGTAATATTGTATAGTGTTGCCCTAATTTAAGGTTATTTCTAAATATAATTCATATTTTGGAATATTGGGCCACCAAAGTTGATCTCATTAAATTTTTCACATTTACATGATTATATGTGATTATAGACACTAAAATATGGTCTTTGGTACTTGACAATGATAACCTTGACACACATTTATCATGTATGACTTTAACACCTAGATAATGTCCCAATTTTCCATTATCTTACACTTACAAGTTTTTTTATGAGTCAAACCTTTCATTTAGTTGTTATAAATCTACATGAACCTCACTTTGTTTTTTAAATATAATAAATATCTCTATAGGCATCTCTAAAGTCTTAGATTATTCCACCTATACACAAGTCAGTTCTAACTATTACAGTCATTATCACTAGTTGATAATGACCTACCCTAGTTGGAACCAACCCCTTCCCATCAAATACTATTTTATAAAATTAAAACCATCATCAGAGTTGTCCTATAATCCTAACATGTCCATGGTGTGAGGGATTATATATATATATATATATATATATATATATATATATATATATATATATATATATATATATATATATATATATAAACTAAGGTCTCATTAAAAAGTGTTAGCTATCACTTATCTAAGATATATCTATACATTATTGAACACTAAGAAAATATGCCCTATTCCTCCTTATTTGCATACCTATCACTAGGATTAGTCATAAACCAAGTCTAAAGCATTCAAAATATATGTCAAATCAAGCATTATCAAGTAATAAATCTAATTTTTAGCTATATACACATAACAAAGGAGCACAGTTGCACAATCACATTAGGTGGGAGAAATACATGTGGCTTAATTAGCATCCTTAGAATATTATATATGTATTTATTTTCCAATCATCAGATGAGGGTGATTGGTTTCATCTCAGTCCATTAAACTTCCCATGTTTTTCTAGGTTTCTATCCATCATAATCACATCTAGGTTTTCAAGTCAAAGGAGGCTAATTTTTAGATTTGTACAAGTTATCAGGGTTTGAGATCAAAAACATAGAGCACAAAAATATAGTCATATGTGACCATATTATCACTATGCCCTAAATCCGAATAAGGTAGTACTAACTAGAAGGTTAATATTCACTAGTGATACTAACCCTATCCTATTAAAGTGACCAAATGTAGATAATAAATCAATTCATAAATTAAGTGAACTAGAGATGTGTTTATACTTTATTTAAAATTATATAACATACTCATATTCAAATAGTCAAGAAATAAGTTAAGTATTTTGATCCCTTTATTACTTTCCATATTTATCATATGCACTTATCAAATAAGAAGAATTAGTTGTCTATGATATACATTTAGATGTATCCTTGAGTGTCATATCTATTAATTTGAATTCTATTTCAAATTTATATATTAATTAGATTAATTTAACCTTTTAATACAATTTAGGGTAAAAAATATTGGTTTTCCCCATACACATATCAAACAATACAAAATCCCTATGTTTTCCTTTAGGGTTTCACATTTTTGTCATAAGGGTTCAAATCTGATGTCTAATTTTTTCCCATACAAAAGACAATTAATCTTTCATGTATGGACCTAGCTTTTGCATCTTTGCATGATCCCATGTTATGACATACAATAATTCTAGTTTCCTTGTACCTCTAATGTTAAGTGATAAATTAAGTGGGACCCATAAATATCATAATCATATTCCTATTTCTATAGCTAAATTTAATAAAATAAATGTTTTTGTAATGTCCCCATTTCTAGTTCACAAGTAAATAGGTATTGAAGACCTTTAGTCTACTTTTACCCATAGACTAAGGCATAAATTTTGGGGATTTTATTTAATTAATTGATTAAGATTTTCTAAATAGTTATTTTTATCATTTTACCATATAAGGTAATTTTAGTTAATTAATATAATATTATTAAAAAGTGGTTTTTACCATTAAAGCATTTTATAAAAATGGTTTTAACCACTATTACACTTAAAAGTTCAAATAATATTAAGAAAAGGTATTTTAATTAATTGTTTGCCTAAAAGTGATTTAATAACTTTTGTAAATTGGGTAAATTAATTAATTATTTATTAAATTATTGCCTTAAAGTAATTTTAATTAATAAATCTATTTTGATAATTAATTTAATATTATAAGTGGGAAAAAGAGTAAATGTTAGCTAGGATGGAAAATAAAAGAAGAAAATATATTTTCAAAAGTGGTTAAGTGATTTTAAAAATATATTTTAGCTCAAAGAGTGGGTCTCCCCACTTTGAATACTATATATGGACATGAAGGCTTCTATTTTAGACATGCTAAAATTATATATTGAATCTGCATGCTTAAAGAATGATTGCGATGGATGCCCAATGAATGCTACTACTATTTGAAGGGTGATTTCACTCTAAAATCACATTGAAGACATTATGTCGATTGTTAGTTTCTAATTTAGTTAATTATTTTCTAGTTTTTTATATTTTAGATCATCATTTACAAATAAGATCTAGCTAATATCATAACTGAAGGGTTTTGATAAGTTTTGAGGTACTTTTGAATCATCTCTAAGAGTGGCGAACCTCCTTATGGTGTGATGTAACACCCCGAAAGGGTGATGTTACCTTTCTTAGATGACTTCTACATTTTTTAGGGTTTATCTTGCTAAAAAAAAATGAAATTTATGTAATCTGATATGTGATATTTTTATTATCATTTTGAATATTTATTTGGCTTAATACATTTAATTTTGAAGGAGTTATGAATTTTTTTAGTTTTTAAAAAATCTAGTAAAAATTAATTATTTTTTAGTTAAAAAATAAGTACTTTGTCACAATCATATTTGGGATAATATTAAAAAAAATTGAATTTTATTTAGGAATTTTTTGAGCATTTTTAAGTGAAAAAGTATTGAATTTAGTCCCCAAACCCCAGCACCAAGGTTAGGTGGGATGATTTGTTCCTAGGGATACAAATTCATATTTTTGTCATATTTTTTGTGGATATATATATGTTAGAACTAACAGGGATTTTTAGAGATTTTTGTTGTTGCATATTCAGCCCTAAAAGTGAATATTTAGTGGTATCAGATCACTGATCTATACACCTGTGAACTTTTATGTGTGTAGATTTAGATGCAAGTAGATAAAAATATTTTTTGTTATTAGAGAAGAGAAAAAACCATGGGTGATCAAGGTTTTACTTCAAAACAAGTAAATTTTTTGTAAGGTTTGATCAAAGAGATCCAACGTGATCTTCAACATACATTGAGTACACAATTTATAGACATGTTAAAGACTACACTAGATCCAACAAAGAAACATTAACCCAAGGGAGAAGGAAACTCAAATATTGGTGAGAGGGTTTCTACCAACCCCCCTCAAAAATTATTCAAGGGCACATTTTTTCAAAAAGAACTAGTTATTGAGCATGAACCACTGATGTGTGATCTTATTGATACACCTCAACAAGAGTATGTAACCCTAAGCTTTGACACATAATCACTCTTATCATTTCATGAGTATTGTGATATGAAGGATGGATTAAAACTAAAAGTACTAAGCATGCAACCCTTTAGAGACTTTGAAAAAAGGTTGGGTAAGATTTCTCTTCCTATTTTTGATGGTATTGATAAACTTTTAATGAGATCATGGTTGCAAAAATTAGAGACCTATTTATCACTAAACCCCATGTTTAAGGATGAGGTTCTCAATTTTGTCAAACTACACTTGGAGGGTATTGATAATGAGTGGTGGTTTCATGGAATAATCACACAAGGTCATGAATCTATTACTACCTTGGAATAATTTAGCAAGAGGGTAATGGAAAGATTTGATAGAAGAGATCTAGATATGCACTTACGTGGTTTGGAAAAACTCAAACAAAATCATGATGTTGAGAGGTATGTTGTTGTTTTCAAAATAAAAATAGTAATGGTACCAAATTTGAGTGAAATTAGGTTGGTTTTTATATTTATTGATGGCTTGATTGAGATTTTGAGATGTTTGGTAGAATCTTTTAGCCCACTTTCCTTGTAATACTCCATTAATAAATAATTGGATCTAGAGTGCTCAACTTACAGGAGTAATATGTGGCCAAGATGATAGTAAGGTTAAACCACTAAATTTATAACAAAAATAGTAAATTTAGAGAAATAAATGTCAAATTTTGGTGGATAGCTAAGGGCACCAAGTGGGTAGCCTAGGGTAAAACCAAATGAGCAATAAAAGAATCCATCTTCACCAGATGTACCACCACATAAATTGTTGTCATTTAACAACAATGATAAATATTCAATAGATGAAATGAGGAGAAAGGTTTTTTGTTTCACATGTAAATAACCATGGACTAGAGGCCATCATTGTATGGGAAAAGGACATGTCCATTACATTGAGGTAATTGATGATGATTTAGATTTTGATATTGTTTATACTAATGTTGATCAAAATGAAAATGTGGTTGATGAACATGTCCATGAGGATGACAATGAAGACATGGGAAACACTCTTAATACTCTTTCTAAATCACTAAAGTACCATCCTTTCTGATTAAGAGGAACATTGAATAAGCACAAGGTAACCATCATGTTTATAGTGGGGCTACTCACAATGTCATTGGAAAGAATTTTGTGGATAAGCTTGATTTTATTTTATAATATTTTAATTTTTTTAAAGTAACAATAGCATATGGGTTTTCTCTTCCATGATCTAAAATAATCACTAAACTCACCATTTCTTTGGGAGAGTATGAGGTATGTGATGATTTTTATGTAATAAACATTGGAGATATGGATCTTATACTTGGGATCTAATGGTTGCATTTATTGGTGGAATTTACCCTCAATTATCAAAGCTTTATTCTCAAATTCAAGGAGGGTAACAGGGAGGTAACTCCTTAAGTTATTCTCAATGGGTCACCTCAAGTCAATTATATGTTCAATAAAGCCTTACAAAAGGATGTGGGAATCTATTCTATGTCATTTGTAGTAGTAGATTGGAGAGATTTAATTATCTTGGAATATGATAAAAATTAGTTCACTAATGACTTGATTAAAGGGGTAATTATTGATGATAAGTAAATTTTTTTGAATGGACTTAACTCTATAAATAAAGGGTCTATTTTATTCCATAATCTAGGATAAAAAAACATGATTTTAAGGGCTACCCATGACTCTCCATTGGTTGGATATCAAGGGTATTTCAAGAACTACAAGATTGTAAGGGAAAGGTTCTATTACAATGGTTTAAATAAGGAGGTTCTCAATTACATTCGAGAGTGTTTGGTATATCAAAAAAGTAAAAGTGAGCATGAATTTCTAGCAAGAATCTTATAGCCCCTTCCTATTCCTTCAAAATAATGGGAAAGCATCTCCATGGATTACATTACCAGATTACCTATGGTAAAAGGTAATATTTTTTTATATGTTGTGGTGGATATACTCAAAAAATATTCTCATTGTTATACACTTCTAGACAAGTCAATGCTCATATGGTTTTTAGATAAGTTTTTTAATTACATTGGTTACCCAAAAACATTGTAGTGATAGCTTAAATAGGTTCATGAGTAATTTTTATCAAGAAGTATTTCATTTGATAGGTACTGAGCTCACACCATGTACTAGTTATCTTCCAAAAACCAATGAGCAAACTATAATTATGAATAAGTGGGTGGAAGGGTACTTGAGGAACTATGTTTCAAGGTATCAGTCACCATAGATAAAATGATTACATGTGGCTAAACATTTTTAAAACACAACCTATCACATGTCTATAGGTATGAATCCATTCAAATAAATTTATTGTTATGATGCAATTTCCTTCATATATTTGATTATGATAGATAGTAGAGTATCGAGGGTAAACAATTTCGTTCTGCAAGGCTATGACATCATGAAAGCATTAAAAGAGAGCCTATAAGATACATAAAATCATCATCAATTATATGCAGAATAACATAGAGTTGAGAGGTCATTTGAAGTAGGTTATTGGGTCCTTTTAAGTTTTCAACCCTATAGGCAATATTCCCTCAAACAAAGTGGTTTTGAAATATTAAAGCCACATTTTTATGGGCCTTACAGGTTAAAAAACAAAGTGGGTGAGGTGAATTATGAGTTAGAGCTTCTATAAAATGGTAATATTCACAATGTATTTCATGTTTCTTACATTAATAAGGATATTGGAAAACATACTACTTATTATTTAGAGTTTCCTCCTTTGGATGAAGAAGGTAAATTAATCTTGATTCTAGAATCCATCATTAAGGAGTGCGCAAGGAAGCAAAGGAACCATAGCATCAAAGAATATTTGATAAAATGGAAAGACTTACCACTTTAGGATGCCACATGGGAGGGTTAGGAAATTTTGGATCATCCAAATTTGTAATTTCTTGAGGGCAAGAAAATTTGGGAAGGGAGGACTATAATGTCCCCATTTCTAGTTCACAAGTAACCAGGTATTGAAGACCTTTAGTCTAGTTTTCCCCATAGACTAAGGGATAAATTTTGGGGATTTTATTTTATTAATTGATTAAGATTTCCAAAATAGTTATTTTTATCATTTTAAAATATAATTAAATATTATTTAATTAATATAATATTATTAAAAAGTGTTTTTTTACCACTAAAGCATTTTATAAAAGTGGTTTAACCACTATTGCACTTGAGAGTTCAAATAATATTGGGAGAAGATATTTTAATTAATTTTTTATGAAAATTATATTTAATCACTCTTCTTAATTTATTATTTATTAAATAATTATTTATTAAATTATTTCCTTAAATTAATTTTAATTACTAAATCTATTTTATCAATTAATTTAATAATATAAGTGATAAAAAAATGTCGACTAGGAGGGAAAAGAAAAGAAGAAAATATATTTTGAAAAGTGGTTAAGTGATTTTTAAAAAAGGTATTTTTCCTCTAAGAGTGGGTTAACCCACATTGAATAATATATATAGACATAAGGGCTTCTATTTTAGACATGCTAAAATTATATATTGAATCTTCATGCTTGAAGAATGATTGGGATGGATGCCTAATGAATACTACTACTATTTGAAGTGTTTTCATTCTAAAATCATATTGAAGACATTTTTCTAGTTGTTGGTTGTTGATTTGGTCAAGTATTTTATATTTTTCTACATTTTAGGTCATCATTTCTAAGAAATATTGAGTAAATATCAGATCTAAAGGGTTTTGATCAATTTTGAGGCACTTTGGATCATCTCTAAATGTGTTGAACCTCCCCAGGGTGTGACATCACACCTCTAAAGGGTGATGTCACCCTTATTAGGTGACATGCATTTCCTAAGGTTTTATCTTGCTCAAAAAAATCTAAAATTTTATGTAATCTGATCTGTCATATTTTTGTGATCATTTTGAGTATTTACTTGGCTCAATACATTTAGCTCTGAAGGAGCTATGCAATTTTTTTAGTTTTCAAAAAAATTGGTAAAAATTAATTACTTTTTAGTTGAAAAATAAGTACTTTTCCACATTCAAATTTAGGATAATAATTGTAATTTTTTGAATTTTATTTGGGAATTTTTTGAGTGTTTTTTAGTGAAAAAGTATTGATTTTAGTCCCCAAACCCCAACACCAAGGTCAAATGGGATTATTTGTTCCTAAGGCTGAAAATTCATATTTTTGGAATATTTTTTGTGTATTTTTAGTTTATAACTAATTGGGGTTTGTGGAGATTTTTTTTATTTCATATTCATCCCTAAAAAGAAACATTACCATTTCTTATTCTTTTGATGATGCAATTATTCATGAATATGTGCAAACAAATGATTGTATTGATATGCCTCTATTGTAACATGATAATCAAGATAATAAAAATGAACATAATGATCTAAATCCTTGTGAAATCTTAGTTATCATTGATCCTAATGAAATTAATGGGGTAGATCCTAACCAAGTTAAACTCATATCCAAATTTCATGAAGCACTCCATCAATGTCCTAAAGAACTAGATAGAGTTTTCAAATTGATACTATCATCTAAAGCCACACAAAAAGCTATGATTGATATCTCAAGTCATTAAATAAGATCCATTTACCATTATTATCCAATCCTCTTGATCTGTTGCCTTCACATGAAGTATCTTGACCACTACTACCTATAACATTTCCATGCCTACACTTTGCATGACCTATGTGACATCTACCCAAAGTATGGGGCATCATAATAATTTTATCCAATTTTGATGACTATTATTATATAGGTAATATTCAAAAGGATTTAGGGTAATATCTACCTATATATACAAGTTATTTTCTAACCATTTTAATATAGAGAAGAAAAAAATAATAAGTGTGAATGAACATATGCTTATTGACCATTCTACTTAAGGAATAAAGCTTGGGGTTCCATACTTTATTGAAGATATAGATCTTAACTTGTGGATAAGTCTTTTGGATGCATAGATAGGTTGTGTATCCTATAAATGATTTGTATTTATTATCCTTACATACCACAACAATCTCTTGAAAATCACCTTGGCCAAGGAATAGATTGAGGCTCAATGGGTTCGTTTTCAAAGATAAGTATTCCTAACTTTATTTCTCCTTTGTAAGAGTAGATAGATAATGTAGTTATACTTCTCTCCCATGTATTATAAATATATATAAATTGATGTGAGTATATGTATCATATACAGGTTTAGTTTAGTCTATTTTGATTCTAACCCCCACTTTGTGCCACAAGATTTGGTGAGCACTAGATTAGATTTACTTTTTTGTTATTAGAATAAGTGAAATATCAAAACCTAGGGACCCCTTAGGGTTATTGTGTGATTGTGTTAGTATGGATGATTTATAACCCTCCTTAACATAGTATATTATGATAAGTGAACCCCTAATCTAGTCTAAGAAATCCCCATCTTTGCCATGCTCCTACTTAATAAATGTATTCCCAATCAGAAGTGTAGGTATGAATTTCATTCTTTTGATCATTATTTTTATCATATATTTTCCATACTAGGTCAAATGCATTAGGTATGTATTTCACTCTTTTCATCACTATTTTTGTCATATATTTGACATACTTGGTTGACTACATTTACCCATCTCTAATTTTTATGCATAAGTTTTTAGGTGCAGGTTGTTGGATTGACCTAGTTGACCCAATATTAGATTTACTTTCTTGTTATTAGAATAAGTGAAATATCAAAACCTAGGGACCCCTTAGGGTTATTTTTTTATTGTGATAGTATGGATTATTTAGAACCCTCCTTAGCATAGTGTATTATGATAAGTGATCCCCTAATCTAGTCTAGGAGATCCCCATCTTTGTCATGCTCCTGCTTAATAAATGTATTCCCAATAATAAGTGTAGGTATGCATTTCATTATTTTCATCATTATTTTTATCATATATTTTCCATACTATTTCAAATGCATCATGTATGCATTTCATTCTTTTCATCACTATTTTTGTCATATATTTGACATACTCGATTGACTGCATTGACTCATCTCTAATTTTTGTGCATAAGTTTTTAGGTACAAGCTACTAGATTGACCTAGTCAACCTAATACAAGTTTTCCACTTTTTTAACTTCCAATCTAGACTAATGGATCGACCCAATCGACCTAGTATAGTTTCCAAAATTTCAAATATCCTATTCAACATACTAGGTTAACCTAGTTAACCTTGTATAGTTCAAACACTTAGCAACAAGTTCTTGCAAAGCTTGATCAACCCAATCAACCTAGTTAGAAACTTTTGTAAGCATTTCAAAAGAAAATTGGTAGTAATATTTCTTCTTTGCATCTCTAATCCACCAAACCATTCATTTTTATCCTTCTATTTCTTTTTTACAATCTTTTCTTTCATAGTTTTTAGTGTTAAAAACTACCCTTGTACAATCAATTAGATTGACCCTATCGACCCAATTCTATATTATATGTTTTATCTAGATAACTAGGTCAACTCTATTGACCCTATTCATTTTAATACCTTGCTTCAATAGTACAGGATCAACCCTATTGATCCTTTTCTATATTTTGTACATACACTATTGACTGTATCAACATTGTACCTTGTTTCAAAATTGGAATTAACCTTTATATGCTAGTAATTATCTCACGATTTCATTTTTTTTACTTGCATGCTTAGAAAAGATCACATATCTTAATTAGGTAGTTTCAATTATTTTTTTATTTTCACTATTTTCTATTTTATGCACACATGACCAAATCACAAAATATAAACAAGCATTTTAAAATTTGACTACCCAAGGCCAAGCTACTTGGATTTCATCACCAAGGGGGAAGTTGAATTGATGTCCTAGTCAATTATAAATCATGGTTAATGGTATATTCTAGATAATCACCCAACACCCTTACCACTATGGTGTGTGAAGTGAGGGGGTAGGCCCCAATACCAAGCCTATAACATTACCACTAAAGATCCCTTTTAGCCCAAACTAACTAAAATTATCCTTAGATTATTTTCTAATTCCTTACTTATAGCCAACTTCCCATCACATTTAGAACATATTCTAATAATCTTATAAATATCCAGGTTGACCATTTAGTTAGTTATTCACTTTCCAAGTTGATTACTTACTCTTTGCTCAATTGTATTTTGTATTGAAAAAACTTGCATTAGCCAGTGTTTGTATAAGGTTTTGTGTTGTGTTCCTTAATTGGATTAGCCAACATTAATCCAATTAATGGTTAGTTTCCCTTCAGTTCTTGCTTTTCAAATTACTTTCAAAAATTATCTTGTTTCAATTCACAATCTATTATAGGCTTTCTAATTTCCTTGTCTACTATACTAGGTCAACCCAATCAACCATGTATATTTTTCCAACCTCTATTCATTATAATGGATTGACCCAATCAACCATATACTATTTATAGACCTTTTTTTGTGCTAGGTTAACCTAGTTGACCATGTACTATTTTTATCATTCCCTATTTCCTTACTTTCTCATCTCTCTTTCTTTCCATTCATCATGGAATTTATGCTTGGTGACAACACTGAGCTATAATCAACATAAATGATGAATTTTACCAATCTTCATAGGTTCTCCCATAGATAGAGTAGGGATCCTCTCTTGGATGCTATTAATTTTGACATTTCCACTCGCACAATGAACTATGGGACTCATCCTAATACCTCTTCATAGTGTAATCCTCTCTTCTCATTAGAATACCAACCTAAATTATAGTATACCCCTAAAAGTCTCTTCTTTATCTCTAAATTTCCTCAATATAAAGGAAAATATCCCTCTACCATTTATAATCTTATGATTATTTGTCAATCTAAAGAGCATGATTCACCTACCCATGCATTCTTAACTAGATTTGGGGGTACTACTTTCTTTGATTCTCTGCCTCTTCTTTTGATTATGACCCCTTGTCACACCATGACCTCTTCTTCTCTAACTTCTTGTACATCCATTCCTAGTATATCTACTAACATGGTAGGTTCTACATCTAGTGTGCCTCTCATAAGATCCACTATCCTTAATCTTTCCACTATTGTTTCATTTGATACCCAAGGTAATCATGTTTCTAGTGCTTCTTCCTCTCAACCATTCACTAGTCCATCTTTTTCTACACAAGATAAAAATACCAATAGTGCCTCACACTTTCATAGATCCTCTCAATCCCATACCAACACCAATAGTGGTACCTAATCCACTAATACCAACATGAATACCAACTCTAATACTTCTAACAATGCCAATCAAAACCACCAACTATTTTTACAAACACTTAATCAAATGAATACCTTTCAAGATCATAACACAAATCAAATGATGAGAATGTAAAACCACCTGATTCATCTTCAATCTCATCCTCAACCAATGGCTTATATTACACATAACCAAAATGTGCCTTTTCCTCTTTGAGATTTTCAAGGCAATCTCATCCCTCAACCTCTTTTGATCAATAAAACCATTAAGCATATTCAGAATGAACCTCTTTCTACTCAAATTTTATATATGAGGTATCACACCTACAATTTATTATAATGGATCAGCTAATGCTACCCTTCATCTTAAAACATTTATAAATCTCTATAAGGAATGATTCAAATTGAACACTTTTTCTACTACCAAGTTATTGGCCAAAACCCTCATAGGTGATGCCTTGGATTGGTATAATAAACTTAGAACTCATTTTATTGATAGTTTTAAATATTTAGTGAATTCTTTAGTTCAATAATTCCAAACTAATGATCTTCCCAAAAATACTTTGGCCCACTTCATAAACTATAAACAACTCAAAAATGAAAATGCTCAAGCCTTTGTTAAAAGGTGGAAAACTCTGTCAAATAAATGTGAACATAACATGGCTGATGATAATATTTTCCATATCGTTACTAGTGTCCTCTTTCCTAAATTACAATATTAGGTATACACACACACTCTCTCTCTCTCCACACACTTTGGAGGAGGCTATTGACCAAGATAAACATAAATATTTATTTATGCATCAATTTGATCCATTCCAACCTTATGTGGGTCTTCATCTCTTAAAAAAATCATAATGTTACCAATGGTGGTGTTACAGATTCTTATGACACCATTCATAATGTTCAACTGTCATTCCCAACCAATCTTCAAAACTAGCTCCCCATTCTCAATAATATACCAATCCTCACTTATCATCACCTAACAACATTAATGTTCACAAACCTCTATCTTCACTTGAAATTATTAAGCATCGACCTAGGCCTCTTCTAATATAACTTGGCCCTACCCATCTTATGAAATATTAGAATGATCCTAACAAGTTATGTTGGTTTTATGTTAGTTGGGGTCATTCTCATGAGACCTGTAGACAACTTCATAATTTAGCTATATATTTTCTTCTTGGTCCTAATTTTTATTATGATTATATTATTTAAAAGCATCAACAAGCTTATGAAATTTTCTTTAAGGATTATAAAACACATGATAAATCTCAAGCCTTAAATCAAGCTAATGCTCATTTAGTTATCTATAAAGACCCTCTTCCTAATCATCAACCTATTCAAGACAACCAAGATAATCCCACCCCTCCCACAAATAATATATAGTCTTGATGACCCCACTTCTAAAGAGAATGTGGTTATCATGACTATTATTCAAATGGTGGTGGATTTTATTGATTTGTAACTTATTTACACTCCTCATTCATCTAAAACATATCATGTTATCCAATATTCTTCCCCAACTCATTTAAATTATTTGGGGAAAGATGACCTTATAAATTTTTACAATCCTATTTCCAATTTTCCCTTGGATAACACCTCCCATTATATTTCAACCACCATTTCTTCATCTTCTAACATTAATGATAATCAAACTTATACTAACATTTATTCTACCATTTCTCAAAATCAACCTAAACCAAATAATTCATCTTCACAACATCAATTACAAACTTGTTCTAAGACTTATACTTCTTATCAAAATTCCAATGTACTTCAGTTCCTTCTTGTGAGGACCTTCTTAACCACTATGCACCTATTTCTAGCAACCTTCTTATGGGTTATGATGAATGGGATCCCATCATGGAGCTCACTAATCTCCAATCCCAAATTATTTTTCTAGAGATTATGAGGACTTATCAACATCATATAAACCATCTTATGCAACATTATTCAAGATGAATAACCCTCATGCTTCCCTAGCAGGATGAGAAGATACCTTATCTAGTTTTGAGGATAGTATATTACAATAATGTGAAGAGATGTCTATCAATGTTGACAAAAATATGGACACTTCTCTTTCTTTAATATTTATTATAGCCTCTATGATTCTTGATGAGATTCAACTTCATGTAGATGATCCTCCCTTATTCATTAGTGTTCAAATAGATGATATCCAAGTTAAGCATGCATTGATTGGCAAAGGTTTTAACACTTATGTTTCTTCTTTTGACTTTATCAAAACCCTTAGATATTCAAAATGCAATCTTAAGTCCACACACATCACCTGCTATGGATATGATAGAAGTAAAATTCCCCCTTTAGGTTGTGTGTGTATTTACATTACTCTCCCACCTATCACCATTTGTATGAAGGTGATGATATTTAACTTTCCCCTTTCTTATAATATCTTGTTTGGTAGGTTGTGGACTCATCGTATGAGAGTCATTGCTTCTTTCACTTACCAATGTGTTAAATTTTATAATAATGGATCCATTTATAATATTTAGGGTGAAAATAACCCTTAGAATTTCAAATAATTTCAAGACCATGGTGTCTTAAAAATTATTACTCTTGAACCTTTACCTAGGATTCCATTCTATGAATTTCAACATCTTAACTTTCCCATTAACTCAACTAGAGGTTACAAAGGTCATCCTAAACTCATTAGGAACATTCTTCCTAACCTATTATATTATAATGATGATGAACTTGATGATATTAACCTAAAAATTAAAACCTTTGATCTCTCACCTTACCTCATCTCATATCTTCCTTCTTCCTTAAATCCTTGTTCTCGCAAATCACCTTATGATGACATTCCCATAGTATTGACCAAGACTCAACATTCTATTCACCACACTTCCTTGAATGATAACATAATACTTAATTTTATCATTAAACTTCACACCCTATATGAAAATTATGGTTATTACTTGGATGATCCATGTTAGGTATTCTTATCTAGGCATGTGATGCTGAGATTGCCCATTACTATTCTTATTTACTTGAGTTTTTTCATGTATCTTCCCATTTTACCTTGATTATAGTTCCTAATTTTAGTATGTTTCCTATATAATGTAGGGTAGATATGGAACCAACACCTATAGTTTTTTATGAGACTCATAGGAGTATGCTCATAGATCATGTTATGGTTGGGCCTTACCACTTTACTAGGTACCCTAACCACCATAGCCAGTTTACCCCTAAGATTAGTGAAACTCTCCTTAGACCTTCTATATATCCTTCCCCTCCCTTAGTGGAACCTAAATTATAACCCTTTACTATTCTTACTATATTTTAACATGTTTTTACTTCCATTATTACTATGTGTACCCTTGCCTCTCATCCCATTGCTCCTTCCATTGATCCTATTTCCATTCCTCCTC
>JARHVA010006299.1:432500-497500 GCA_037957365.1 Torreya grandis
GCACTAACTTATATATGTTTGCCTAATGTTCTTCACATTAGATGCATTTAATTTATATTATAGACTACTTATTTATCTATATAATTGATGTAAATAAAGGTATGTGTTTTTTAATGCTATCCTTTCCTTTATCTTATTTGTTTTTTACTACACTTTACTTAAGATCAGCATTATGTGTTCTCATGTTTTATTTCTCAAAGCACTATCATGTGTTGTACTCACATGACATGTGATGAGATTTAAGTGGGACATATGTCTATGCATAATATTTTCAAAAATTTATCACTCATTGACACTATGTATCTTTAAGTAAACCATTGAGTCTCAATCTCTCTGAGTGTATGCCTTAAGGCGTGCACTGGGGAAGGGGTGGGTAGACCATTAGTGCTTTATAAGATGATGTTCCTTTTTCCACTTTCCATCTACACACTTGTCTCCTAAAACCATTTACCCTAAGCTTATTCTTCTTAATTTTACCCATTCCAAACATTTATCACATTTTTATCCCCTTATTACTTACCTCACCCCACTTTTATAGTTGGTTGTACTAGGTCAACTAAGTCAACCCTATATAGTTTTCAGCCTCTAATTACTATATAGGAGCAACTGGGTCAACCCTATACTATTTTAGGATATTGTTTACTTTGTAATTTATTATCCCTTTGGCCAAGATAGCTTGGGACTTAGTGAATTATCTCCTAAAAACATGTAGGGTCGACTAGGTCAACCCCATACAATTGACATATTTAGAAGGATTTAGGGTAAGATTTGCCTATATATACAAGTTCATTTCCAACTATTTGCATATAGATAAGTGAAGAAGAATAAGTGTGAATGAACATCTACTTATTAACCATTATGCTTGAGTAATAAACCTTAGGTTTCCATACTTTATTTGGAGATATGGATCTTGTCTTGTAGAGAAGGCTTTTGGATGCATAGATAGGTTGTGTAACCTAGAGCTTATTTGTTTTTGTTATCCTTACATACCATAAAAACCTCTTGAGATGCACCTTAACCAAGGGATATATTGATGCTTAGAGGGTTCATATTAAAAGTTAAGTATTCCTAACCTTATTTTTCCTTTGTAAGAGTAGATAAATAATGTAATTGTGACTCTCTCTCTCTCCCATATATTAGAATTTTGTATACATTGACTTGAGTATATGTTTTATATACATGTTTAGTTTAGTTTGTTTTGTTTCTAACTTCCACTTTATGCCACAACATTTGGTGAGCACTATACTATATTTACTTTATTGTTATTAGAATAAGTGAAATATTAAAACCTAGGACCCCCTTAGGGTTATTGTGTGATTGTGTTAGTTTGGAGGCTCTAGAACCCTCCTTAGCATAGTGTATTGTAATAAATGATCCCCAAATTAGGGATATTAGATCCCCATCTTGGTTATGGTCTTGCTTAAAAAATATATTCCCAATCATAAGTGTAGTTATGCTCTATCTTTTATAAGCTAGGATTGATTTATAGACATGATGCATATCTAATTGCATACACTATCCATACCATGGATTCATATTAATTGTGCCATAACCCATTAGTTCCTAGGATATCCACTACCCTTTACCTAAAATATTCATATATCCCAAGATACTATTGTATGAATTCAAAGGTGATCTTAAGAAACGTCTTAAATCATTTTATGTAACTTGCTTTAATTATGCATACAATGATAAACTATTGACCAAGTTATATCAAAGGAGTCTCAAAGACTATGCATTTAGATGGTTTTATGATATCCCTCTTCAATCCATAAGATCATTCAATCCCTTAGACAATAAATTATTAACACACTTTTCCATCAACATCTATGAAAATTTAACATATGCATAAATTTCTAAACTAAAGTAATGATCTAACAAACCAATTAGTGCCTATGTGCTTTGATACAAGACTATGTTAGCCAATATGAGCAATGTTATGGTTAATAATTAACTATAATATATATTCAAATAAATTTTTATATCACCACTCCATGAATCAAACATATTCAAGAGATTCATATCATTTGATGAGTTGTGCCATATAGTAAGAGATAGATAAGTCAATTTAATTGATTTATATAAACTTAAGTGTACATCAACTCATTAAACTACTTCAACAACAAAGTTCCAAAGTAAACCAATTTATTAAGTTCAAACTAAGTGATAAAAAGAATGAGTTGAAGACTCTAGTCAGTATAATATTATAACCTGTGAACCAATTATAATTGAAAACTCCAACAAATTGATAATTTTCACAATTTCCATCACCTCCCCATGTGTTTTTGATGAATTTTCTCTAGTGTAACCTTATCACACTCCTTCCTATACAAGAGCTCAATCCAAGTAGACCTAGACCATGGAATTATAATAGTAATTCATATTGTTAATATAATAAGTTGTGTGGCATTTAAATAACAAATGTTTGAAGATAAGACATAAGATAAATGATCTTATTTATGAAAAAAATATTGATTTGTGCCGCCTATAGAATAATTTTGACTCCAACACAATGGAAATAAAATTTTATATATTTCTAGTGATACCTTCCCTAAACAGAGTCAATAAAATCTAAGGGTACTTCATAGACACATCATGAATATACCATGCATACTCCACTACTAATATATGATCATCTACTAAATACTATTATTAGTATAATCAGTGATATTCCACCTCAACAACCCATAATTTTATTTGATGATAGTGATATAGTTTATGATGAATCAAATTTTCATGCATTACTCATACAAACTTATATTTATTAAAAACCTATATACAGTGTTATGATAAAAAATAGATCAAGTGAGAATGTTTTCATAATGTCACTTTTCAACCTCATGAATGCACATGCCATGATTTTGAAAATATAATGAAATCAGTAAAAGGATTCCATGGAAAGAGACATAGTAGATAATGATGAATAATAGTACCGCTTTAGGTCAAATAAACTATATTAGCCACACTATTCCTAGTATTACAAAGTAATGGGACCTTTAAAATGATTTTAAGATCCCCATTGATGTATATAATTCATATAGTTCCATCTAAAATACACCAATGCCTAAAATACATATATTATAATAGACTGGTTATAGTTTTAGGAGTACATTATGAGTATCCCCTTCACTCAGTGATAAACCCTCCTCCCTTCACACCACCACCATGATCAATTGATACACATATTCAAGATCATTATTTAGATATAAATGATAAACATTTAGGATTATTTTACAAAGACGGTTGACACACTTATATAGGATCATTATGTAGAGTCAATTATTACACATATATAGGATCCATATATACATCTAGTTATTCCACATATAATACATCAGATAGTTACTTAGAGACCATAGAGTCCACCATCTACTATGACAAATCATTAAATAGTGCCATAAATAGTTTAGTATATTTCAAAGTGAACCAAGTTGTGAGACTACCTCTTATTGCACAACAAATACCACATATTCCTTAGCCTTATATATTCATTTATTTTTAGTCACTCAAATGTGGTCATGAATACTTGGTAATGTTGGTTTTGGCCCACTTTTATTTTAATTGACTTGAGAAATTAATTTAGACCTATTTCTCTACTTCATTTTATTCTAAGTACCTATATATACCTATCCCTTTCTAAGTTGTTACATTACACCTATATAAATGCTCTTAATCACTAAAAACCTCTCTAAAAATCTATACAGATATCCCATATCCAAAATTCACATACTACCCTTTATGACAAGATCAACTAGAATAGGTCAAAAATGGAAGTTGATTTTGATCCCTATGGGTCAATCTTAACCTTCACATTATCAATGAATATTTTTAAAATTTAGACCCTCCCTTACAGGTTTGTTTGTATTTTTAAGATAGGTATCATGAGATTTCCCCCTTTTGGATTGATATAAAGGCACATCTAAGTCACTTATTATATCACTCAGTAATTTCAATATTGAAGCATACTTACACTATTGCACATGGAGCAAATATTCATTAATATTTCAAAATCTAATTTTAATCATTTGAATCAGTACTTAGAAAAGTGAAGAGCTTATTCTATCCAAGTCAAATCAAATTATTATCAAGTATTCAATCCATTTCTAGTTACATACATGTATTAATAGGAGAAAATTTTCACAAATCACTCTAAATAAGAATATATGTGGGCTTTATTTACCTCTTTCAAGTATTGGATATGTAGGTAACAATAAATCCATCATGGGTGTGATTAGGGTTAGATTAAACCATTACACTCCCCCCTTTATCTTTACAATTTTTTAACTATTGAAGCCCTATTAGGTTTTTAATTTTGAATAACTTATTTTTAGGCCACTCACGTGCATTTAGAGGTTAATTTTCCACATACATGCATGTTTTGATTAGGTGTAGGTGATTGTTCCCTAATTCCTTGATTTTTCAATGAAGATAAAATATAATAGTATAGGATAGTAATGTTAGTCATTCATATCCTCTTACAAAAGTTATTTACCATGAACATTTACAATCATAGTTCTTGTGG
Source organism: Torreya grandis (assembly GCA_037957365.1). NCBI lineage: Eukaryota > Viridiplantae > Streptophyta > Pinopsida > Cupressales > Taxaceae > Torreya > Torreya grandis. The sequence continues at coordinate 437,023 of JARHVA010006299.1, forward strand.
AAATTGTTATATTAGTCTGTGTTGATCAATTTTAGGAATTTGTTTGTCACACATGGTCAAAAGAATTTTTGAAAATTAGGGCCCTTGAGATACTTTAAACCCTAAACACTAAAAACTCAATGTGATTAGATCATTATTAGAATTTTAAGATCATAAACTTTGATAAATTTAGCTTTATAGTTTATGGTTTTGCTTTGAGCTTGCCTGATTTTGCTAATAATTGGTCTTCATGTCTTAAATATATAGGTTTCATGGAGCTCTTACTGATGGATCATGCTTAGAATTTATAGGGTGACTCTATTCAATTTTTCACTAACCTTGGGTTTGTGAAAATTTGAATCTAAATTCATGTTTTGAAAGCTCTCCTATAAAATCCCTAACATAAACCCTTGGTTCAAATTTATATTTAGTAGGAGAATTTGGTGGGAATATTTCAAATTATGACTCAAGCCTAATTTTATGCTAAGGCTTATTCATGTTTCCCAACATAACCAAACCCTAACCTAAAATCATTATTGGTCCCTTTTCATTATTTCCCCCCTTGTTGTTTCCTTATTTTTAATCGAGTCTAATATTTGTAATTGGTAGGATCCTTTTAATTTTATAGAATGGTCCCCTTTACTACCTATTTAACTTTAAGACTAAGGCCCCATTCATGTTTATCAACATGAATGAGACCTCAATCTTAACATTTTATCCTAATTATTATTTCATCTCAGGTCCTAACTTAAATACCTTGCTTCTTTGCAAATTTGATAGCCCACGCTTCATTACGAGGGGATAATCTGATAGAGCAAATAAATCCCAACAAACCTAATCATTTGGTCCTTTGAACAAATAATTTTCAAGCATCCATTTCATGATCGATGACTTGTGCTTCATCAGGATTAAGGATCCAATGAAGTGAATATAATGACAAAAATTTTAAAGCCTAGAAAGCCCCATGGAGTCACCACATGGCACTCCTACATTCGAGACTTGGTAATAAAGGGTCCTACATATTAAAAGGAACCAATCATGTAAAATTTCTTAGATAATGATCAATGGTTCATAGTCACTCATGGATCTAGATGCAATAGAGTGAAGATGATGTTAAAATGTTAAAGGCCAAAGGAGTCCCATGAGGATGACAAATGGCATCATCGTAGGGACTCAGATAAAGATCAACAACTCACAAGTCCTCCCCAAGTTCAGTAGAGTCAAAGCTCAGGAGCCTTACAAAATTTCCATGTGGTGCTCTCATAGTCATCAAGATCAAATGAACCAATAGTGTATGTTCACTTGGATTGTAATCAGATGGCTCTCACTTTATCATACTTCTTGATCGATGGAGTGAATTGAATCTAAGATCCATGGAATGCAATAACTTGATGAGATTAAAATTAATGATCGTATGACTATTAATTTTAAGCCAACCCAAACTAAGAACTTCATGAACTTAAATTTGATTTTCTCATGAATTTCATTTGATGCCCATAAGGCTATCATTGATGTCTATAAGGACATAAAATTCAATCTCTTCAAATATTTTTCTTAGACAATGGGGCATGTTTTATATCAATCAATGGGTCATTTGATATTATGCTTTAAAACTTATCATAAAATGTCTTAGCCTAAGTCTATGGCATGTTCATTAACATGAAATAGACTTAGCTTAAGGTGTTTTTGCCTAAGTTTCTTTATATATCCATACATTGATTAAATTACATGCATATTGTAAGATCAATGGCTCATACTTCATTGGTACTAAATGATTCAATGATGTGAAATCATTTATGACTATTTAATATAACTTTGAGAGCTCACAAGCATGACATGTGGTAGATGTGCATCCAATATGTGACTGGTGTAAGATACAGAGCTCAAAAATCCTATAGAGATGCCAAGTGGCATAACTATGGTGCTCAATGTAAAGGTGGCCAATGACATGTGAAATCTAGGATCATGATCAATGTCCTACATTTATCCTTGGGTGATGATCTAATGGTGTGAAGCAAAAAAGTAATATTTTAAATACCAATGCCTAGTGCTTCAAAGCCATTTATGAAAAATGTCATGAAAGTGCCAGATAGATGCCAAATAAGCCATCACCATTAAATATTTAGGAGAGACCCAAATTTTCATAAAATACCTTATGTTGAGCTTGGATTAATCACAGTTAATCTAAGGAGAGTCCAATTTCAATTTGAGAAAGAATAATTGAACTAGAGACCATTTGCCATCTGATTGTGAGCAATTCATAATTCTAGTAGCCATGGTAGCTCAAAGGTAACAACTAAGGGATGAGACAAAATTGTATCTATCTATAGATAGTGAAGGAAGGGCTTTTAATAACATGGACCTAGACACTGTAGCATTAAACATAGACAATAGTAGGATCCTATACATGATCCTTAATGCAAGAGAAAGGATAGCTGAGGGTAGAAGAATCAAGGAAGACATTGATAGATTTGACAAAGAATTGAATGATATAGTTGAAAATGAGGAGGAGTGTCTTTTAATACCAACTATAGACTTGGAACTAATTAATGAGTAGCACCAAAAAGTTATAAACATCCTCCAACAATAACAATAAAATTATCAAGAGCAGGTCCCACCAACCAATTAGTTGAATGATGTTCTATTTTATAGAGACTGTAATATTTTTAAAATAGAATATCCTTTTGTAAAGGCATATACTATTTTGTTAGCATATTGCCTCTAGGTCAGTCTATTTTAGAAAAACAAGTGTATTGTAGAACTTTATAGAAAAGGGGATAATTATCCTTACTTCTTGTACATTTGTATCTTGTAATTGATTGGTATATTTCCTTGTACCTTTTCTCTCTATAAAATGAAAATGATACAAAAGTACAATGTGATTCTTCTTTTCTCTCTAGATGAAAATGATACAAAATTATAATGTGATTTTCCTTTTATTTATAGATAGTGCCAATGATATAAAAGTATAATGTGAATCTCATTTTCTCTCTATATAATACAAATGATACCAATGTGATTCTCCTTTTCTCTCTCTAGAAAATTTTAATATTATAAAATCAAAATGTGATTCTCTTATTCTCTCTCTAGAAATAAACTTTTATACTTTATTTTATATAAAAGCACAAATAGATGCACATGAACATAATATTTATGTATCCTTTTGAAAAATAATATGATAATACAATGGTGCATGTAAATCTTAGTGACATTCAAAATGATGTAATTTTTCCTTTAAAAACTTCATGTGTTATGAATGATCCTATAGGCAATGTTTCAAAATTATGCAATCATTTTATATTATAAAATAATGGTAGTAGTGATGATTCTACCATACCTATGTTTCAATTATAATGTGAATTAAAACCTATAATTCACCTTTACAAACTACTATTATTAATACCAATCATTTTATGTCCATGATGAATGATATAAGAGACATGTTATTCATTCCAATTTGCTCCTTACCATGAGATGCCCATGATATTGGGAATTCATAGAAAAGGGGGATGTGGGGACAACTAAGGACTTTCATCCTCCATTTCAAGACTAATTTTGGATCATCCTAGGCCATAATTGCTATTATTGGACTTCAAAAACAAAGTCTACATGAATAGTCTCTAAGAGATACACTATAATTGTCAAAAGTTCAATACATTTTACTTCACACAAGTTAAGTATAGTTATGAGTACTTGAGTTTTGGGATTATTATTTATAAACACAAGGGGAAAGGGGGATTTTATATCCACTTAAAAAACACAAAATAGAGGGAAGGGTAAGGCAGATAAGGGAAACCTCCCAGTCTAAAATGAGATTAATGCAATGGTCATTAAACCAAGTGACTCTGCCACAATTATACCATTGTAGATCAAGTTTCACTAAATTTATACCTCCAAAAACATGAAATGGGGATATTTTAAGGGAACTAATAGTATGCCTTCGTTTTTATTTCTTACTAATGATGATTACTATGGGTTTATTATCAAAAACACATAAATGTCATATGAGAATTTACATCTAGGCACACAAATTATCAATACTACCAAAAGAGAAATGAAAGAAATCACACTAATATTATAATAAATAAGCACATAATAGTCACAAAAATAAAGTGACAAAGTGTTAATCCAATTAACCTAACACTATTGATCATTTAAACATGAAGATGAAAGAAAATTCAACATAAAAGAGATCCTTTCATAAAAAATAGAGATTGTATTCATTAAAAGAGTGAAATATTGCTATAATAATTAGTATGGATTATTATTATAGTCTATATTGAAGAAGGAAGCATAGGTGAAATTATGGAAATAATCTAACAACATATTTGAGTAATTTTTTGTCAACCCTTAAAACACAATATAGCTCTTCTATAAATAGATAAGGATTGGGGTTCACCTAAAAATAGTATGAGGATCCCATCCTCGGCCATGATGTCCACTCATTATAGTTACAACCATATTTTTAAATTTGAACCAAAATAAATCCCTACAAGGATGCAATAGATTTTTGGGTGACTAGTAGTTAACACGTGAAGGTGGCTATGAGGGAATTTCTCCTACCTATGTTGAATATGCACTCCATCTTCTAACATACCTTCCATGAGGTTGAAATCCTTTCCCATATTAACAAAGTTAATTATATGCTCCTTAAATATCACCTTGACCTAAGCTTCTAGTCTCTAGGAGATCTACAAAGTTAATTCCATTAAGGCTTGGACTCTAGATACCTAGTTTGTGTTATCAATGGATTGAGTTAATAGGTCCAACACTACCTAAGATCCTTCCTAATTTGCCTTAGCAACTTTTTGCCTCATAACCTAGTCAAATTGACCTAAGTGGACTCTAAATTCCCCTTGGTCAAGTAAAGTGACATCTAGGTGGAATAAGACAAAGATATTGACCTCCTTAAAGTAAGTCAATATCTTCTCATACTCTTTCAAGGGTTATATTATAGTTTAGGCTAAGTCTAACCACTCTTCCATTACTACTCTCATGTTCCTGGCATAAGTTTGATACAACCCCAAATCTAAAGTCGGCATCAATTTGAGTTATGGTAACATCCCCTTGTTGACCACTACCTATAGCTTCTAGTACTTCCCATCAATTTTTTGGATCCTCCCCATATAGGCCTACATTCACTATTTATTTATGTTGGTCTCAGCCTGAGTCCCCACTACATTCCCTATGATTGAGAAAAGTATTAGAAGGGCATCTTTGACCTACCTGATTAATCCAATTGGGAATGTACTCTTCACTTTGACTTTAAGAGTCTAGATTTGGATTTGTATGTCCTCAAAGAGATTCTCAAACATGTCATGGGTAGCTTAGAGGATGGATAATGGGTCCTTGGCCATATTTTTCCTCTCTAATAAAAGTCCTCACCTTAGTGAGGGAAAACATATCTTAATGGGTCTACCTATCACTAAGTTCTCCCTGGATGAATCTCTAAATAAGTGTCCCCTTTATGATCCCTATGGATCTATCAAAAATCCACTATATGTATAGGCTACCCTAGATATACATTTGTGGTGCATGTGACCTTGGGACCATCCCTCAGGCTAAATATCCTTTAGGATATGTGATCGTGTGCCTATCATGTACTGGGCATTAATAAATGAGAATCTAGACCTAATTTGATAACTTCAAAAACATCCCATCACCATTGTTATATCCAATTGGTGCTAGAGGATCATGGGATCTGAATTCAATTCTAGATTTAGAAATAAAAGTGAGAAAATCTAGCCACCAACTCATTCAAATTCATAGCAAGTAAGATGCCAAACACCATTAATGCAGGGGGATGTATGCATGTGCTTATAAATCCTAATAGAGGCCCATTAATATTGACCATTACTTCCTTAGAATAATTCTTAGACTCCTCATTTTCAAAGTTACATAGAACCCTTGTATCCTATGCCTTTGATTCCAAAAGCTTCCTATCCCCCTTTATCCTACTCTAATCTTTACTACATCTTCAAACCTGAAAGTTAAACCTAAGTATCAAGATACTACTTTCCCTATTGGTTTAACCAATTATAGACACAACAATGACATTATTGAGGTAATTGAGTATGTCCCTAAGGATTCTACCGATATCAATAACCAAATGGATGAGTATGAGGATGACCTTTGTTCTTATAAAAGGTGTGAACTCCATATAGTCACAACCAAACCAGAGATATTTCCCTACACCAACCTACTAGGAAACATCCTCTATAAGTCTATCTATGTTGAATATGATGTCATTGATTGGGTGTGCTCACCCACCTCTTAGCACCATATTGTTGATTTATCTAGGAATTAGTTCAAGGCATACTACTGCCTCTTAAACTATTATTTATCATACAATGCAACAATAGTGTTAGCCTAAATGGACACCTATTAGATATATGATGTCCTCCATAACTAGGATAAGAACCTTGACTCTAATTATGTTAACAAGGCAAAGATTAATGCCAACATAGTTCACATATTTTGAGAGGAGGTTCTAGTAGGCATGATCCTACTAAATTGATTGTGTAAATACCCAGATTGTTAGCATATCAACAAGTTATGGGTGCCCATTCTACACATGATCCTAATTCAGTTAGACATCCCAAACATAAGAGGATTAATCAACATTAATTTGGTCCATGTCATTCCAAACGTCTAAACTAGAGATTACTACTACATAATGAGCTACCTACTTGACAATATCTATGGGATGATCCCATTCAAACCTTTAGCCTTTCTTGTGTGGGTTCTAAGTGGCCCAACCATCCACATGGTTTTTTACAAGTTGTATGGCCACCAATTCCACCAACACATATAGGAAATATGTGAGCACTTATACCTAGTGTTGTACTAGGTGATCAATGAAACTTTGATGCCCTAGATCTCAAAGGTAATTTGAGACTTTATCACAACCATCAAGGACTACTAATTGTACAAATATGACATAGTGATCTAGGTTATGGGCTTCCTCTAAGACCCCATATGCTTGTCATATTATATACCTAACTACTTAGAATAATAAGAGATTGCCTATCAATTGGTGAATGGCATATTTAGATTATACATATAATGTTAGAAAAAATAATTCTTATATTTCTCAATCACTATATGGAGCCACATATACAATAACTTCCCCTTAATACAAAATATGGTGATCGAGTAAGACTCCTTCACCCTAGAAAAATGCAAGATTTAGTAGTGGTACCCTAAAGGGGTGATTCAATCCCATTTGGCACAATACTTAATTTGGATCAACATCAACTATGGCCATCAATATGAAGATGATAATGAGCTATATTTGAATTCTTCCACTAACAAGGAGGTGCTATCCTAAATATAATTGAAGAAGAAAAATAAAGGGAAGAAGGCTCAAGAAAGCCCCTCTATAACTCCTCAAACTCTTATTTGGTCTATGATAGACCCAACTCCAATAGCTATGGCCATTTCCTAGATAATATTATAAGGCATCGAGCCATATTTTCCTCCTAAATATCCATCTACACCTCTACCTCCTCTAGTTTTTGCTCACACTCTACCTCTAACTCCTCTAGAAGCACTAGTAACCATATTATGGTAAAATTAAGCCTAAACTACATGATGTTAGGAAACCTAAGTGTAACCTACTTCACCATCAATGTTGTAACATCTGAGATTTGATGTGGTTGATATCTTTAGATTGAGTCAAGAATGAGGAACCCAATAGGTACCCATCTAGCCTCCTCTATTCACTCCTACATTTCCTCACATTTCCCTTTCATCACTTTCTCCTACCTCGTTCCAATTCTTTATTCTAGTGTCCACTAGTTTAGATTTGCCCCTTTATTTACCATTGTTTCCCCTCCATATTTTTCCCAAGTGTCCTTAGCCTTGGTGATTCTAAGCGTCCTCACTTACTCATTCCCTTCTTATCCTCCCATCTCATAGCATAGAGTCTTCTTAGTGCCTCCCTTTGGCATGCACTCAACAAATTACATGACTACAACCTTTAAAAGCTTATCACTTCCAATAGGGACCCTCCTGATCCCCTCTTCAGTCATCTTGGTGCCCCAATATATGGATTTAAATCCTCTACCATCATCACTTATTGCCCTACCATCCCAGTTGAACTATCCACCACAACATCCATACTTTGGCTCTATAATATAATGCAACCTATACTCTGGCTCTAGTTCAAAGAATAAATATAATGTAACCCATACTCTAGATCTATCTTGAATATATTTAGTTCTAACTCCACCTCTTTTGCAAGTCTCAATAATCCATCTAGACGTAGTAGTATTATCTTATTGATTGGATCCTTTCCCCCTTCTCTCTTACCCAAGGCTCCACAAGATTCACCTTTAATTAACCTATATATTCCCTACTATTCCATGACCTATTCTTGAGGTAAATTTCACCTCAAGTGAACCTCACTTAAGAATAATGATAGGTATAAATTTTCCCATGGGCCTCACCTTTATTTTTCCCTCATTTCATTCCCTTGCCCCTACACCTGCTACCTCCACTCCTTTCCTATTTCACTCCCTCCACTTCCTCCATCCCCCCTCCACATCATCATCTACCCTTCACCACAATTTTAATCACACCCCCTAAAAACTAAGGTATGCACCATCTATGTATGTCTATGGTGACCCAAACATATAGTGGATTTTTGAAAAATCTTCTAAAAGCATGAAGAGGATGCTTGCTCAGAGATTCATCTAGGAGGGGATCCTGGTGATATGGTACAGCCATCAAGATCTATTTTCCCTCACTAATGTGAGGATTACTAATATATATGATAATATGGAAAAGGACCCACTATATATCCTCCAAGTTACCCATGACATGTCTAAGAATCTCCTTGAGGATAGGTAGATCCAAGTCCAAAATCTCAAAGCCCAAGCAAAGAGTACATTCCCAATAGAACTATTTGAGAAAGTCAAGAATGCCCTCCTACTAATTTTCTCATTTTTAGTGAAAGTAGTGGGGACTAAATATGAGACTAAATTAATTATACAATTAATTTAGGCATTCATGTGGAAGATTACAAAAAATTATGGGAAGTGTTGAAAGCAACACATAGTGGTCAACAAGAGGATGTTCCTAGAGATCAAACCGATGCCAACCTTAGATTCGGAGTCATACCAAACTTATGATAGGAAAATAAGAGTGGAAATAAAATATTTGTTAGCCTTATATCACAATAAAATATAACCCTTATAATAGGGAAATAATAATATATTGACCTAATTTAAGGAGGTCAATATCTCTATGTTATTCCACCTAAATGACACTTAACTTGATCGAGGGGAATTTTAAGTCCACCTAGGTAAATTCAACCAATTTATGAGGTATAAAGTGGCCAAATTTAACCAATAAGAATCCTAGGTTGTGTTGAAACTATCAACTCAATCGACTATGAGCATTAACCAAGTCTTTGGAGTCTAAGGCTCAATGTAAATAGCTTTCCAAATCTCCTAAAAATTGGTAGTTCAAGATGAAGTGATCTTTAGGGAGACTTAAATGAACTTAGATAAGTTATAAAAGGATTTTAACCTTATGGAATTCATGATGGAATCTAGGAAAACCTAGTCAAAGAAGTTAAGAGTCGATCCGTCTTAGCCCCCTCTATGTGTTAACTAGTGGTCCCCTATAAATCTATTACGGGTTTGTAAGTATTTATTTTGTTTTAAATTTAGAAATATGGTTTTAAATATAATGAGTGGATATCATGGACTAGGATGTGATATTAATGTGTTTTGGAGGCTATTCCCAATCCTTATCTATTTATAGAATATTCATACTATGTTTTAAGGGTCGACCAAAAATTACCAAAAAGTGTTGTTGGGTTATTGCTAGAATTTCAATTATGTTTCCTTCTAAAATCTAGACTATAATAGCAACCCAAATCTATTATAATAGCATAATTTCACTCTTTTAATTAATAAAATATTTATTTTTACAAAAGGGTCTCTTATGTGTTGATTTTTCTTTCATCTTCATGTCTAAATGATCAATAGTGCTAGGTTAATTAGATTAACATTGTCATTTTATGTATGTCATGATTATGATGTGCTTATTTATAATAATATTTGTGTGGGTTATTTCATTTCTCTTTTGTTAGTGTTGATAATTTATTTACCTAGATACAAATTCTCATATGACATTTTTGTGTTTTCAACAATAAACCCATAGTACTCATCATTAGTAGGAACTCACATTGAAGATATACTCATAGTTCCATCAAAATCTCCCCACTATATGTTCTTAGAGATAGATGTTGTATAAAGCTTAGGGGTGTACAAAGTTGTCTTAATTGTCTCTATACTTATTAAACTTAAGTTCAAATATGGGATATTTATTCTATACTCAATATTTTATGCTTGATTATGATGGAATCAATTCACATAAGGCACAAGCCTTATGTACTCACCCAAAGTGTAACTAAGAAGGAATTAGGGCTTACATTGGGTTATTTATGTCATGGCATAATATTTCACTTTTGGGACTTGCTCAATTCAAATAAGGCTTTATTTGGATTCATTTATGTGAGCCCTTCATGGGCTAATCTTGATGACCTATAGGCACAAGCCTTTTGGGGGACTAGTTCTAGAGTCATAAGGGTGTAAACCTTAGTTACACTAGTCCTAGCATCATATAGGTTCTTGAAGGATCCATAGATTTTTTTCACTTTAAGCATTCACACTAGGCTCACACTCTAAGCAATGGTATCTGCACTTATGTAATTCCATATACTTAGTCGATATACAAGTTAAAATTGACATCATCATTTATTACAAGGACACCATTAACATCTTAAACTAGAAACATGCATACATATTACTCAACAAGAATGGAATGAACTTATAAAATTACACTCATTTCATATTTAAATCACAATATAGAGACATATAAACTAGATTAATCATGGGCACTGCAATGATTATTTGTCATTAATCAAAGTTCAAATATAGAACATATTTCATAATACATAAAATAGAAAACATGCTTAACTCCAAATACTTAATGACCCAGAGGATCACAAGTGAGCTTAGGTGTATAAAAATAGAGCCTTCATGGCATTAGAGCTAGTCCTAAGTCTAATGGTGTTCATTAGAATTCATATAAAACTAATTTCAATTATCTATAGCCTTGCTACACTAAGTTCACATCTTCCTACTCCACTGGTTTGATCTCCTTTTATATCTCTTCAAGAACATCTCTTCTAGGGTGAAGTCCACATGTTGGGTGTTGAGTTGGAGAATTTTTAATCATTCCCACTAATTCCATCACCTTAAAAAAATTTAATTGCATTTACCATGTATTTCTCAACCTAGAAGATTCCCCAAAAATCTTATAATTGGTTACCAGCTAGTACAAGGTGTGCACTAATTCCTTCAGCTAGCGCTAAGATGCCAAAAATTAATCATCAACCAAAATCATGCCTCACATTTATGTAAATATTGTTTCAGAATGAATCCTTAAATAATAAAATATGGGGCCCAACATTATCCCATATAAAATTTCTATTCCATCCTTAGACTATGTTGTTAAGGTCATTGGGGTACATAACTCGGGCACACTTTTCTTAATATTGATGTTAAAGTCCTCAAATCCATTTATGGTGAGCTTTATTTATTTATAGGTGTTGTCTATTTTGGTGGATTCTACACTAAGAACAAGCATTTTGATCTTGTCCAACTCCTTCTTGAAGGCCTCTAGATTTGCCTTAGCCTTTATCATACTCCCATCTAGGATTACTCCTTGCTCACAAGCCTTCATCTTAAATCATGGAAGAGTGCTTCCAAGTTATATTATTGGTCTTTTATATATGTGGTTAGTTCATTAACATTTTCCATGATCTACACATGCTCTAACTTTCTCATAGAGTACACCTATGCCATTATCTTCTCCTTCTCCTCCTTTGCCTACTTGAGGAGCACATTTATGATTGATGCTTGGTTTGAAAAGCTCAAGAATATGGAATCATCTACATATACACCCTCTTGAATTTTTGTGAAGAGGTACTCTACCTCTTTGATATTATAAAAAATCTCTTTTTATAGCAAGATACATGGATCTTCTTCTTCTTGTGTTAGCTCAAGTTTCATCCTTAGAAGCATATACTTCATTAACACATAGATATTATCAACCTCAAAGAGGTTTGAAGTATTGATTCTAACTAGAAGGGATGGTATAACCATCTCTATGCACTCACATAACTTTTATAGCTTAAATTTTATGCCTTACACTTCATCTTTAGCTTCTTTGTAGAGCTTCTTCCATTTCCTTAACCTACTATAATTGATGATATTTTAGCATGCAACATCAATGGACATCTTAGATTCATGGTGTGAGGTTTTATAACTAGGGATTCATGTTCTTCCTAAGGTTCTTTTATGCCCAAAATAGCCACTTTAGGTACCTCAAAGTGAGACTCATCCATGTAATGATCAAACACAAATTCAAGTTGTTTGTTTATCCTAATAGTGGTGGCTTGGGGGGCAGGTGTCAAACATATGCAAGTATTCATCCTCTAATCCCTTCTATGCCCTTTATCTTATGATTATTTTTATATCATCCTTATTTAAAATGGCCATGTCTATTTATTTTTCCTCCTCTTTATTGGTGCCACCACTCTCTTTAGCCCTTTCTTTAGAGGACTCTTCTATTTGTTCCTTAGGGGTTTCTTCCTCAGACTTTTCCCCTTCATTTACTTCTTCTTGAGGCTTCTTAATGTTTACCTCAAGGTTAATTCCATTAGTACCAACATCACCTTATTATTTTTTGGGTTACTCAACTATCTTCATTTTCTATTTTGAGGTATTAGTATTGACTTCTTTTTCTTTAAGTGCCCCTTCACTACCTGGGTACATCTTTAGTGTAGCTTCTTTTGCCTAGTTGGTGGAGGCATTGGGTGCTTTCTTAATTTATTCAATGGATAGTATTGTGCCTTTGGGAACATTTTTGACCTTCTCTACTTTGGCCACTTATTTTTCCTTTTCACATTTGCACTCTCTTAAAGTACCAGTGCCATCTCAATTTTTTCCTCATTTAGCCTCATTTTCTTCCACACCCTTTTCTTATCCTCTTTTGTTCATAAAGGGGGTGTGGATGGTTATTTTCTAGATTAGGAGCCTATTAACTCTTTTGATTCTTCAATCATGGTATTTTTGCCACTTTGGAAGGCCTATTGAACATCCTCGGTGCTTGGCTCTTCTTCTTCTTCAACCTACATAATGTAGGCCCCTATGTTTTCTTCCTCAGTTTCTTCCTCTAGCCCACGTGTGAGGATCTCTTCCTTATCCATTTTTAATAGAGTTATATTTTGGAGTGAAACTAGTCCCTTAAACTTCTTTTTATGTTTCTTTCTAGAGGAAGAAGTCTCTAGTGCAAAGTTTATGTGTTTCTTGGGAGCTGGAGCTGTAGCTTATTCATTGGAGGCAATCTTCAACTTGATGCACTATTTGATATCCTCAAGTGTCTCTCCCCACTTATTATATGGGGTATTATCCTATATATTTGGCAATACCTCCCCTTAATCACCTATCAAGAGGGGGTGATCATCATATTTTTATGAAAAAAATGCCCTTCTTGCATGGTTTCATCTCATAATACAAATTAAAGATACACCTAGTTATTATTTCCCTCTAGAGGGGATGGAGGTTTGTTTATTAGTAGTCCTCTTCATATTTTATGGCCTTAGACCTAAGACACACATATTATCACCTCAACATGACCCTTTTTTGATCCATGGTCTTTGACTAGGATCTCTAGCTACTACAATTGGGAATCCTCCTTAGCATCGCTATGAAAAATTTAATAAAAATGCATAAGGAAACTTCAACCAACTAAACAAGTTTTTGCTTGTGAGTGTCAAGTGCACTACACAAAAATGTTTCATGATGGTGAATGTCACCATTCCTACCATATGTTGGGGGAGATCCTAAAGGATACACAATTCAGTCCTAAATGCCTTGATATACCAATCACACCACCCTTGGACCCTCATCTTGTATTTTTAGGAGAAGTTAGGTGAGAAAATGAATTCATAGTACTTGAATACTGGGGAGTCATTTTGAGGTGGGAATACCCAAAGGTTTCATCATCACTATTGATAATTCCAATCTCCTCCATCATAATCAATATTATTATGGACCCCTACCAAAAGGTTTCATGTACCTTGTGGCATTCTAGGGTGTTCTTAACAATCTCCTCTATAATAAACTTTGAGATATTGAACTTTCCCCTTGTGCCATGTGGTGGGAGATGAACAAGTAGGTCTTACTAATGTCCAACCACCATCTATTGGGGCATATCTTGGAGTTAACCAATCACATTGTGTCCCTCATGTTAGGGTCTTATATGTCCTTGATCAGGAATGTCAACCCTACCTTGTGTTGTACCCAACAACCTCCTTTTATTTAAAGGATAAATGGGGACCCACTTTTTTAGATTTTGGTCTTAATATTGGGACCCTATTTCTCATATGTTTATGAAAATTTTGGAAAATATAAGGCATTTCAATTTTATAAGGATGATATTGGCATTATTTTTTCATGAGACTAACTTTTGTTCTATAGAAACTATTATTTAAGTTTATATTTTTAGGCTAAATCTTTCAACCCTTATATAATTTATCCTTTCAGGTTGTATGTTTTGGGTGTTCTTGGGTCTTTTGTTTTGGGATTAATTTTTGGAAATGCTTATTTTTTTGGGGAAATTATTACAAATATTTTGTCTAAAATAATTCCCCAAAGTAATTTGGCATGTGGGCTCTTTACCTTATGAAATTTTAGACTACAGATATTTTATCTTAAATAGATCCCCTAATAGACTACCCCTTCAACCCTACCAAACCTACCCTTCCATAGTTTTTAAATGACCCTTAAAATATATGAAATTACCCTTTAAGGAAATCAAAATCACCCTTCAACCCCTACGAAGTAAACCCTTCTGGCATGTTTTTCCATGAAGTAGACCCTTTGAATCTTTTCCACCTACCCTTTGGGACTATTTGAACTAGATTTTAAACCCTTTTTAAAGTGTCCTTTGTCATTTTAAATATCCCTTTGGCATTTCCAAAATTCACCACTTTACCCCTTCTAACTAGAACTTTTAAGTCACATAGCCTTTGATTTTTATGTAAATGACCCTTCAGGACTTTTGTCCTGAACCCTTTACCCTATGAGACTTATCCTTCAATATATCCTTTTTGACCTTGTTTCCCCATGAAAAGTTCCCTTTAGCCCTTTTGTGTTGGACCTTTTGACATGGACATACCCTTCAAGTTTTTTGTCCCAAGCCCTTAACCCTTTTTGAAGTGACCACTTACCCTTCGAGATAATTACCACAGTCTATTTTCCCACCAAAGCACCCTTCAGACCCAAGACACATACCCTTTAGGTTTTGTGTAACCTACCCTTCAAGAATTTTAAAATGAACCTTATTTGTATAAAAGTATCATTCAAGAAAATAAAAAGTACCCTTTGGCTCCTACAAAGTAAACCCTTTAGAACTTTTTTCATGGACAAAATGTCTTATAAAGTGGACCCTTCAGATCAAAATTAACCTTCGAGGAAATTGAAAGTGCCTTCTAAACCTTAGAATATCCCTTCAGGATAATTGTCTTGGGAATTTTTCCTAGATGAATTCCCTAGGGAAATTATTATAGACATTTTGTTTGAAACAATTACCCTAAAGGAATTAGTCTACGGATGTTGACCCAAAAGAATTTTTCTGGTATAGACCTTGAGTGATTTATTACTAAGAGTACTAGTCTTACCATACTTAGTAAAAATATTTCCTATTAATAATTTAAAATACCCCTACCAACCTAAGCTAATAAGTTTGAATTATATGAGAAATAAAAGCTAAGTGAATCTTGCACATTTATATTACATGAATTGATATTCAATGCAAGATTCTATATAGGTGATATGTTGCTATTAAAAATCCATCATTTCATTAAAACTAACTTGTATTCAGAGTCTTCTACTTTATTATAGCAATAAAGAGCCTTAGTTCCCACTTCAAGAGTATTATGAGTAAAAAGCGACCAAACTATAGCCAAATTATTTGTCCAACATATAAATCACATAAAAATTAGTAGAGTACATATCAATAAAATCTACATCTAGGATGTTTTGAGGTATGAATCTACCATCTCTATATTTAATTAAGGACTCCACAAATTTCACAGATATAGTTTTTGATGACATAGTGTTTAGAGATAAATATAGGAATTATTCAAAATTATCATATGTCATTGATCTAGTGGACATGTTTTCACAAAAAGACAACATGATACTAGTAGATAGATTGTTCATTAAGGAATTATTGGAATTCAAACATGAAAGATTACACTTTATTGTATTCAAGCCAAAATTAATACCATGCATTAACCTCCTAAGGGACCTATTCTTTTCAGGGAAGATATCATAGGTTGCTTTCCTACATCATTTTAATAATAATATGGTGGTCACATACATTTCAGGGGTAGATTTTTAGAGATATATATCTTTGCGTATATATGATGCCTAATTCAACAAGCACACATTGGTGTAGTTAAATTAGAGACTTCAATGGAGAAGGTACTATCTTCATGGTTGCTTCTAGACCAGACCATCACATAGAAAGGGAAGAAGCCAAAATGAGAAATCTTGTTTGATAGATTTAGGATGGGGATTCATATTGGTATGGCTCTTCTCAACTAATTATATGATATTCCCAATATTCATTTTGTTAATTTGGATTAGGTTTCGCTACTATACATAATGCTTACACATGATGTTACATATGCACTGGGAAAAATTATTAGCCTTCGATTGAGAGATTAGATTATTCATAAGGACAAGCATCCCATACCCTCTAGAGATTTCTACATGATATCTTATCTAATGGATGTAGTCATTGTTACTTGTTACAAATACCTTGGTGAATTATGGGCTTTGACCATAGATTGTGAGAAGAATATAATTTTTGATCACTACCAATTCATGCATATCTACTTATGTACCAAGCATATGGTGAGGATATTTGAAGATGTATATCCTCAAGTTTGGAAAGCCATTCATGGCTCACCCATACCTTGAATTGGATAGAATATTACGAATAACATGGCTAGGAAAGGGGATTATTTCCTTTACCCAAATTTCACTTTTATCATGGTTTGGGGAAATAAGGTTGGCCCCCTATGCCTTCCAAGGTTAGTGCTAGATAAGATAACTAAATAGAAAATCACCTTCCAATTATGAAAGAGTATTTAAGATTATTTATCAAGGTATAAGAATACCTTATATTTTGGTCATTTCATAAAAATCAGCAAGATGGTATATATGATGAAAAAGCATCTTAGGAAGGTAGGTGGACAATGTAGGAGTTATCTTTTCCCCACACTTACACATAGATATTAGGATCCACATGGGTTGATCCAAGAGCACATTCATAGATTCAACATCCCTTATAGTTATGAGCCTTATGACTATGATTTCCTATTTTTAAATGCCAAGTCTAATGAGGAATTATTAGAATGGAAACAAATTGTTGGGCTACAGGAGGATCATTTGAGAAAGATCTAGGATGACCCTTAAATTTCTACTAGAGAGTTGGATAGTAAGAAGGCACTCTAAAAATGGTGACAACATTTGGATTTCTAGATAGGATAGTTTGAGCAACAATCCAAGGACCAAGTTTATTCTTCCTCCCAAGGGTTTCCTTTGAAGTTGAAGTTGAAGATAGTGAAAAAAGAGTTCAGGCTACTTGAGCCCAAATATAATAGGGGAAGATAATTAGGGGATCCCATCAATATAGATTTTGATGAGTAAGAGATAACATAAGAATTATCTACTACAATCTCCAATCAAGTGTCAATTATTATGCCCTAGGTCCATATTATTACATCCACTAGGATAGTAACTCTATAAATAATAACATCATCACCTCAATCTTCCCTCACATAAGGACCCCTTTGGTTTATAAGAAAAAAGCTTAGGACTCTTATGGGTAGTCCTATATTGGATACATAATAGAGTTTTCCCACTCAACCTCCACATTCGAAACTAGCTAGGGGAGATGTGGTGATCATCAAATATATTCAAGATGATTTAGATGAGGAATCTAAGTTGGAGATAGCCAAGGATATGATCCTCCAAATAGATCTTATGGAGCTTAATTTTTTAGGCTCTCAATATTTTGTTAGTTCTCATTCATTTTCTATACCTATCTTTGGACAAGTTACCTCTATGTAATTTCCCACTTCTACCCCTTCCATTTCCTCTACTACCATTGATCCTTTTATTTCCATTTCCATCCCACTCACCATGTTGACCCCTTATGTTCCTATTGGCACCTCCACTATTAGATCCCTCAAGATGAATAAAGTGTCCACAAAGGTGTAGACTACATTAGCCACCTCATAAATACATGTCCACTCCACTTAAATCACCCTTATACTACAATTAACCACTTCTATAGTTGAGATTATAGTGATAAGTACTGGTATGGGAAATAAGGCCAAGCCCTAAATGATCATGGTCCATCAACTTCACTATTTTAGAGTGGATTGGTCAAAAATTATATGGCCTTCCTTGTCTAATGTCCTAACCAAGGCCCATAAGAAATAATAGAGAACTCAAGAGGAGGTTGAGGAACAGGTTTTTGTCACAACTTTTAGTGCATCCTAGTTATATATTCCTACATGGGTAGTGGATTTGAGGAGTAAGGATTCTTAATTACCAAACTTTAGAATTATTGAGCTTCCTTCTATTTTTACTTTATTTGATCCTCAAAATAGCAGTATTCAAAGGGTGAAGAATATAAAATTAGAAGATGACAAAGGCACCTAGATCATCCTTGAAGAAAGGTAAGAAGTGTTCTTTCTCACCAAGAGGCAGAACAGATAACCAAAATAATCTTTGTATGAGGAAAATCTATCAGAATTGGCACAAGAACACAAGGATGCCATAGTTGTAATACATGAGGGCACATATTTATCTTGATAGGATATTGAGGCAAAACTATAGGTATTAAAGGCCAAAGTGGAGAAACTGAAAGATAAGGACAAGATAGTAAATATTCTTGCTAGCATAGAAGCTAAAGTTTAGGAGGTAGTTTCAAGGTGTTATAAATCCTTGGAAGCCATGGAGTTTATGAAGGATAAGATGCCCCTCATGTGAACCAATCCAATAAATTATTCAATTCCTTGAGAGAAGATAGTGCAAAATTAAAGATGCTAGTTGTCTATATAGGAAACTTTCTATATAGTCATCTTGACCTTATGACTATGCTAGAGGCATCCAATGCCTTAAATATAGTAGTCATTTGGTAGAATAAGGTGAAGGATTGGTTATAAAATGTTGGGGATTTAATCCCTAGATATCAGGTACATAAGGCTTAGATTTTTCAAATTTTTCATGAATTAAATTTATCCAAAGTTAAAGACTCCACTGGTAAGTTGATTAGTAGGATCAATTTTGATAAACTTATCCAAGAAGTGATTGATGATTTCAAATAGAGTCTATAAGGTTTGACACTTGAGTAAATTAGGTCAAAATTCATCAAGGCATGAAAACATGTCACTAAATTTGAAATATTTAAGAGTAAATTTTAAATAACCAAGGATGAGCATGCAAATTTTCTTCGATAGACCAAAAAAATCCATCAGCCATCACTACTAAATTTAGACATTATATGAAATCAACATGAAATGGTGAAAAATGTTTATGAATATACAAAATCAAAGAATAAGCATGCTTCCAGTGGTGTGACCACATATTAAATTTCCATGTCAACTTCTACACCAACCAAGGTGCATGCAACACTCCAAACGAGTAAGCCTTGATAGGTTGAAGTTTTATAGATGTATAGCTTTTGTAATGGTAAGTGTACTTATATTTTGAGTGGATAATTATAAAATTGACTTTACCTACACATGTTCTATAATTTTAGAAAAGTTAATTTATTTATTTTTTGACTTATAAGGTTTTATACCACAATTAGAACTACATGTTCTAACTGACACTTGTAACCACCTTGCATGAACTTGGAGGATGAGGCGACCCCTTCCACAAGTCTATATATACAATTATAACCCCACTTAGTTTTTTTTAAGAAGATTTCATATAGAGAGTAGTGAAGTAATTTTGATCATAAGTGAAGTGTTTTGAGTATTTTATTTCCAATTTTGTGGAATTAGTTATTACTTTTATGGTTGTGTGTTTCAATAGTCTTTATTGTACTATAGTTATGAATAGATTCTTGATTTATTCATTGATATACTAATCCTAGATGTGTAATAGTTATTGAAAGATTAGTGAATATATTAATTAATTTGATTGAGTTTATTGAATCATATTTCTAAATGTGTACTTGTACTTTATTTGGTGTAGTTTTCTCTGTGTAATAACTACCTCAAATAATTCATTTGCTCAAGCCATAATTTCTTGATCAAGGGTGTGGAACAATTCCCTAAAAGGATCAACCTTTGTCTAAGGTATGTGAATTCCCTACATCTTTATTTCCCTATAATTCATAGCCATGTTTGACAGTATATGTGTTATTTCTAGTAGTAATAGGCATATGTTGTAGAAAGTATAGGTTTATTTAGAAACCAACCTGAGAAGTGATTACCAAGAACTATGGATCCTTATTTTTTCCATACCTTACCCTCATTTTTGAGTTTGTTATTAATACTTACCCACTTTATATTAGAAACCAACCACCCATCCAACTCATGTATAATATTCAGTCCATTAGAAGGCCACACCTCCATCCAAAAACCTTGTCAATAACTTGCATACCCTACCCCTATTCTATCAATAGGTTGAAATACACTACATACCTAAAACACATGCCTTAGAGTGGAGTTCACCTTCATTAATATCTTATTATGTTAGAGTTTACCTCATTTGATTATGGTGTACATAAAACCCATATCAATAGTATTCCACTAGTGATATAAGGAGGGACCTAAACCACCCCCCCCTAAATAATAGAGGTTATTCTATACATAGAGTTGTATTAGAGTCACCTAGGAGAGTGATGAGATCTAGTTACTAGGATAGTTTATTAGTGTCACCCTTGAAAAATCATAGGAGACCTAGAGTTGTGGTAATATCTCCTATTTAGAACAATCCACCACCTCCACTATGGATCCCCTTACTTGTAAGGAACCCTTTGCATATTAATAAACTAATGGATTAGTAATAGCCCTAGTTAGTTGGATCTACCATCATCATCATAGGAGATTGCATGATTTTCCTTGGAATCCAAAAAATTATCTACCATCTTTTTCTCATTCAAGACCAAGGATAGTATAAGATCATATAAAATATGTTAAAGTTGCTTTAAGGTTAGTGAATGTAGTTGATGAAGATATTACATGTTGATTATTACCTTTTAATTTAATGGATGTTACTTATGATTGGCACTTAAATCTAACCAAAAACTCCATCACCAATTAGGAGCAATGTTAAATGGTTTTTCTTGTATAGTTTAGACAGGTCACTAATCTTAGACTAGTATATCAACACTTCACCAGTATGAAGAGGTAACCCAATGAGCCCATATATGATTTCAATACAAGATGGTAAAAGATGTATAATTGGTTAACCCTAATGTATAAACCAAAATTATAATTAGTATTGGACATGTACAAGAATACCTTAGACTTTATCACTACCATGTTCCTTAGAAGCGGACCTACTACCAATACTTTGGCATTAGCATTCAAATAGGCTATCATTATTGATAGGTAGCTCAACCCATAGATGCCTAGGGAACTTAACATCAATAATGGATTTATATCACTCAATTTTATACCATATGTAAAGCACAACATTCCAACATACAATCAAAATCAATTTTAGGCATTACCTCCACTAAAACAAACAATACAATAAAATTTTGACTATTTGAACAATCATATGATATGCAATAGTTACCAATAGAACCAACATGTAGATACACTTATCATGGATATTATACAAGGTATATATTAAAAAAAATATAAATTGGATTATATTTTAAAATGTGGTCTAAAAATTGAGCAATGATTTCCTAAATATGCAATGAAAGATGGGAATGCTAATGCCCCAACTGGCAACTAAAACACTAGATTCCAAAGATATAACATACTATTTAATAGGCTTGAAAACAACATGGAGAAGCCCAATAAGCTTCAAAAAATCATCATAGCCAAAATGGATCTCCCCAATCATTACATGATACATAATACACCCCAACATTGTGAGCTTGGTTGCATTGAGTTTTATACCACATTTTTGATCTTTTAAAGGGAAGTAACTAGATAAGATCAGATGAATAAACCACTAGAGTCCCATCAAGATCCTAGATGTTCTATCATAGTTATGTCATTTTAAAATAATGATTTTTCCTTCACAAAGGAAGATGATAATGAAATAAAAGATAATATAAATGAGGTTCATACTTTCTAATAGTTCTAAAGAGGTGCATACAACTTAAAGAACAAACAATCACTTACCACCTTGACTCCTCTAAACACCATGGTGATTACTCCAAATCCCAAAGCAAATACGAATCATCCCCCAAAAGGGTAATGATCAATCACCAAGAAAGGAAGAACTAATTAAAGGAGGATACAACATCATGGAGGATATGAAGAAAATTAAGGTGAATATAACTCTTCATGAGTTGGCCTAGATCACTGAATAAAAGGAGTTGTTATAGAAATATATTACTATAAAGGACCCTATGGAAATAACTAAACTTATTATGGATAAATAAAAAGTTACTAATGCTAATGTCATTTACAAGAGAAAGTGCCACCATTTCTATTGACTATCAGGGCATTCAGTAAGAACATCCATAATTTTTTGGTTGATTTTGAAGCATCTACAGCTATCATGCTTAACTCTTATGTAAGAAGCTTGGTATCACTCCAAGTCCTTCAAAAATATTGATATCCCAACTATAAAAAATGGTTTTACCATTATTTGGATAACTAAATAACATATATATTCAAGTAGCATCTAAATCGAGAGTTTAGATGATCATTAATATTCTGGTAGTGGACATACCAAAAGGATACAAATTATTAGTAAGAAAATATTGGTCCAAAACACTCAATGGATATGTTTCCATAGACTTCTCTCATATCTTTCTATCATTGAGAGGAGTTACAAACCAAATCACAATTGATAAAGAGCTAAGAATGAAATATCCCATCAAAGAATACAATGTCAAAAATGAATAGGTAAAGTATGATTCTCAAACTTTTGGTATTTATAATTTTACCAATCATAGTCTAGTAAAAAACCTATAACTCTAAGGTTTAAATTAGTTATGGATTATGTATTTTGATAGAGTTTGGTCTAAGCAAGGATTGGGTGTATGGATTGATGTAATCAATCCTCAAGGTAAGAAGTTCTTGGTAGCTTATAGATTGCAATTTCCATATACTAATAATAGAGCTAAGTAGAAATATCTAATTCTAGGATTACAGTTTACACTAAATAATAAGATAAAATAAATAAAAGTATTTGGTGACTTAGATCTCGTAGTTCACAAAGTAAGAAATAAATATTAGTGCAAATTATCTTATCTAAAGAGATATAAACATAGATCATGGGATTTAATTGAAATATTTAAAGCTTTTAACATAATATCACTCCTAAGAGAGAAATAAATCCACTAATTCACTAGTTGTTATTGTTAATCTTGAGCCATTATAAGAGTCTAAGGTAAAGAGATTTTCTATTACATTAGTTCCTTGTCTCGATGTTCCAGATAATGTAAAAACTTTCTAGGTCTTAGATGATGATCAAAAAATTATACAGTTCTTAACTAATTCAATGTATTTCAAGTCCCAAATCATCAATGATAAGGAAATTAACTATAGACACCTAAAATTTGCCATCAATAACCTCCAACTAGGCATTTCACCAATTTCCACCAAAATAAATAATTTGGCCTAAAAAAACTAAAAAAATTAAAATATTTAAAATTGGCATATTCAAGTTCTAATTTTGTCTAGGGTATCATTAAATTGGGCAATGAAATTTATAAGATAGCTAATTTTGATCAGATCATTTCAAGTCAAAATGCCAATTTTGCACTTGGGTGCCCTAGATTGCTCTTTTATATCAAAATATATTACACAAGATATGTGCCTTTTTAATTTGGTGTTGAAAAAATCCTAAATTAGATAATGGATCTAATGCATCTAACATCACATCCTAATTCTAATCTAGTAAAATTTTAGGCCAATAACAAGACATTCTGACCTATTTGACTAAGTTATGCATAAAGAGCTAAGGTTTGCATCAAAGTGACTAATCATGCTTAAACCTAATTAATCCAAATCATGAGCATAATTAAGAATTACATAGGTATTTTTGAATATTTCCTTTTGGAAATGAATATTGAATATCTACATCATCAAATGACATCATTTCTATGGGGTGGCATCCACAAGCCATAAATGCATAAAATATCAAATTCATGCCTCCCATGCCTCATAAAAGACCCTCCATGCCTATTAATTACCATTATATCCCAAATTTTAATATTGATATTTATAAATTTAATTTCATAATTGGATTTATTCATGGCCACACATCTCAATCTTGAGATGGATGGTCATGGTTGATCCTAAAACCATTCCAAAAATCTATAAATAGGAGGCCTTGCCTATTGAATTTTAAGCTCTTTTATGCCAAACTTATAATGCCCAAATGCATTAAAAATAATTATATTTTAGTTTTATAATTCCCAAATATTGAGCCAATTTAAGCCAAACATGGTGCCAAGGAGATATAAAGGTAGCTACACTACATTGATGCAAACTTTATGAGCACAAACCGAGCAAACCACTTTAACAAGCTATTTGGAGCATCCAAGGAAGGTGAAAGAAGGCTTATTTTGCATTTTAGTTGTGTTTTTCATTATAGTCTTGTTAACTAATATCCCCCTATTAAAAATTCCTAGAGATGTTATGCTAGTGTGTTTATTTTATTTTGATTTCATTTTGGGACTAACACAATACTAACCATCCTCTTTTGAGTCAAATTCCTAGTTCACATAATGGCATGCTTGATGGGACCCTAGCCCCACAAATTTTGTCACAAAGATATTTTAAGAAACTCAATAATATTTTTCATGTAGGGTCTTCGAGTGAGAGGTCCAAAAGAGTGAAATTTTAAGTTAAAATTCTATTTTATAATAATTGCATTTTTTATCCTGGTAACATCAGTTTTTCTCTCTATTGCAATATCATTATTATCATAGTAGTGATTTTATAACAAAATAATTATTTGATAAAAAGTGATTTCATAGCCTTTGGAAGTGATATCATTCACTGAAATAATCATTTCATTTCCCTGAGTAGTGATTTCACTAAAATAGTGATATCAACATTTTGGGCAGTGATATTATTAATTTTGACACTAATTTTGTTAACAGAATAGTGATATTGTGTTTTTTTTGTTTTCTATCTAGTTATAACAAAAATATTTATAACAATGATATCATTTTATTGAGTAAAAATTTCACCAAAACAATGATATCATCATTCTAGGTAGTGATAGTGTTATTTAGGTAGTGTTTTTATCAATAAAACAATGATATTGTGTTTTTTATGTTTTTTTCTAGTTATAGTGATTTTGTTTTATAACATCAATATTGTTAAATTAGCAATGATTTCATAGGTAAATAGTGATATTGTGTTTTCTATCTGATCTAACTTGAAACAATGATATTATTGTCTAAACTTGTGATTTTGTAGGGAAATAGTGATATTGATTGCGTAACAGTGATTTTGAAATAGAGAGCTCATTTTGAGAAATTGCTTCAGTCATTTGTAAATTAGCTTCAAAGCTAAAGGACATACTAACTTTTTAATTGTATAACCAAGCTTGTAATTTGTTACAATATAATTTTTATACCTTTTTTGAAAGTTTAAAATGGATTAGGAACCTGATTTTAGTGCTTAATGGAAAATTTAGATGCTTAGGTAAATGTTTTGAAAAATTGTGCTTTCAAAGTTACAATTTAAGACCAGGGGGTCAAAATAACACCACCTAATCTTGCATTTGGTGCTTAAAATTGAAATCACTTATCAAATTTTGTCTGAAATAGTTTAAATAGAATTTGATTGGCAAAAGAAGGATGTTGCGTGTATGTTTTTCCATCTATCCCCTTTAGGGAACTTTTAAAATCAAAAGTGTTGTCCTTATTGCAAATATTCCTAGTCCAAGGCATAGAAAAAATGTCATCTGAAGCACTCCCCAAAAAATTTATATAGTTTGGGTGACCTTGAAATGACCCTAAAGTATTTTTATTAAGTCATTTATTTTTATGTAAACTTGGCTTGCGAGGGGGACTTCATTACCTCTCATAAGTTTTTTAGGGAAGCTTTGACCTAGGTTTTCATCTCCTAACACTAACTTCAACCACTCCTAATAGGATCATATTTTTTATTGATTAAACCACCTTCTAGTGTTGTAGTTTCACATGGGATGTATATGTACTTTAGACATCACACTACACTGAATAAGTGATGGATGTAGTGGTTGCAAAAAGGACTAGACCTTTTTGTAATAATCAAGTGCCATAGATACCTGAATTAAGTGTGTTTATTTTGTAATGTGAAATGAAATTCATTAGGTAATTGATCCATCTATACATTCAAAAAAAATTAGATCTTAGACAAATCCCCATTTACCACAAAAGTATTATTGGTGTAAGGTGCACCTCAAGGTCCATGTCGTAGTACTGTCATTTGAGAGAAGGGAGTGTAGAAACCCTACCATATAATATGCATTTTAATTTTTATATGAACACTAAAAAATTTTGTCAAATGATGTATATTGATGAATTCCAATAATACCAAGCAACCTTGTCAGTTTAGGACCTAAGAGAGATTAATTAGTTGGTTTTTTCCTAGATTAACATCTTGTTTAGAATCAAAACTTGGTGTGAAAAAATGATAAAAACCAAAACACATAGTCCTCATTTTATTTTAAACAAAGAGGCATTATGCTACCCACATTAATCATTAATTTACCTTGTTCAAATTTCATCAAAACTTAGAGTCATATCATCCACTTTGGCATAGTTATACTACCTAATTGAGTCTAAACCTTTTACCAAGTTTGTTTGAGTCCTTCATTTATAATTCACATTTGAATTTTAACCTTTCTAAGTTATAAGGGTTGATGTGTCAAGTGGGTTTACCATTTGCACATTAAACTTATTTTAACTTAGGTTCACATTTCCATTTGAATTGAAGGTCATTTAAGACTCATAAACAACATATTAATACCATAATATGCTTGTCAAAGGTAAGGACCCCATGGAGGATCTCTTTATATAGATGTAGATAGCATACCAAACCTACTTGAACCTAGCACATAATTTTAATCAAATGACTATGTCAAGTAGGCCTCTCATAGATTTAGTCCCCTCAATTGGAGTTTTAATAGAGTTGACTAGTTAAGATAATTAGGGTATAAACCCATTCATATAGAATACTTTGGTCAATGACTTATTTCATATGATAACCATCAAAGAAGTATCTTTTGCTTCTACACATAATACTAGCCAAAACATACTGGATAATGTGCAAGTAACATCCCATCCAAACCAAAGTGGTGTTAATATACAAATAGCTAGTCAACAAAGTGTGCCTTTAGTTAACACAGCAAGTGGTTCTCACAATCAGGGAGTAGGAATTTCTACATCCCAATCTCAACTAGCTACTTCTAATCCTCAACAAACCACTTTTTCAAGAGCACAACCAACAATATTAGGTGGCTAGCCAAAAACCAATGCCATACCTCAATAGTAAAATATGAAAAATCCTTCTCCTCCTCAACAACTGATGAGTGGTATTCTACAAAAGTAGGCATAATCTAGTATACCAATGCAATAAGAGGAAACTAATGATTCACCTCATCAGGTAGTAGCAAACATTCCTCTTCAATCATAGGTTAGTGTGCCAATTCAAAACCAAATGATGTCTAACCAATAACTTATAAATATTGGTCCATGATATATGTCAAATCTTCAACATGAATTCACTTCCCAATAGTGATTCATGCAACAAGGATGTTCCAATGTTTCTCAAGTACCTACTAGGTAACAATTGCCTTTTATTTAAAGTGTGCCATTCATTCAAAAATAGGGTCTTGGTTTACAAGTTCCCACTCAATAACAAGGTTTGATTAATTGGTATCATGTCCCTTTTAAACCACAGTAGGAATAATACATTTATATCCCTTCATCCCAACCAAAAAATCCTCAACATCAAACATTCATAGCCAACCCTAAGTAGAATATTTCACCATAACACACATAATTCCAACAATCAAACCCTAATCCACATATGCATATTCTTCATCCATTTCTCAACCAATCCATCATACCCTAGCAAATATCTCCATTATACCTTGGTCTAAGTGCTTTACTTGTGACCACTCAACCATCTACCTAGGCCAATATTCCCACAAGTTTCCTAGAGCAAGAATTACAATAGATGAAGGATGCAATCACTACCATCTAAGCTGGGAAATAGGGTAAAAATTTTAATTTGGATGATGTGTGTTCCTATCCTTCTGACATGGACTACTTATAGATTTTATTTCCTCCAGGGTATGAGCCCCCAAATATTTGATAAATACAATGGGAAAGGTGACCCCAAAGCCCATTTAACCAAGCTCTTTGTTGCATTCTAACCAATGGTAAATAGTGATATATACATTTTGTTGTTGTTTCCAAGGAGATTAGTAGGAAAAGCCTTAGAGTGGTTTTTAAATTTGCCCAAGAATTCAGTAATAGATTTTGATGACCTTTCAAAAAACATTGTGTAGTACTTTTCCTACAATCTCAAACATGAGATTTCATTGGTCAACTTGATGCAAGCAAAGAAAAAATTTGGTGATATTTTTGCGAGTTATCTACTATGATGAAGATCCCTTGCAAGTTGATTCACCCATAGTTTACTAGATAAATAATTAGCCACTATGTTTACTAAAAATTTACATAGTGAGATAGCTTATCATCTAAAACTACAATGTACACATATTTTCAAAGAGATCATTGATAAAGGTTTATTGATTGAGTGAGCCCTTATTAATAAAATATTCATCAATATCAATTCAACTAACCAAAATCAAGGTACCAATTAGGGAAATGGCCAAAATCAAAATCAATTCCAAATGCAAACATCACAATTGGCACACGTCAATAGCCAAGATATACCAAAGAAATTCAACCATAATAAGAATGTTGTGGTAAATGGAGTAACTGAGTCACACCATGTCCAAATGGTGCAAACACCATCTACTCAGCCTATGCCAAATTTGTATCTTACTCCTACCTAACAACCTCTCCAACCAATGCACCAAACATAATAGCCTAGGCAAGTGCAACAAATACAACCACCTTTACCATTGCAAGTTACTCTTCCAAGGAGAATAGTACCTACTCATCATGTTTTTAGTGACATTGGAGAGCTTATTAAATCTATGTTTCATAAACTTGATAGCACTAATTTGATTAGTTGGCCTATACCAAAGCACTATCCACAAGGCATTTCTTATTCTAATTGGTACCATGAAAATGAATTATGTGAATATCATCGGGTCAATGGGCATAATTTATGAATATGCATGCAAATCAAGAATTTGAATGAGAATATGTTATAAAATGGGGAGATCACATTAGATGGTGGTATTTCCACCTCTAATTAGACTCGTGAGATTTATCAAAACTCTTTTCCTTAACATAACAACCAATAGCTATAACAACAACAATAGCACTAGCTAGTGTAATAACAAAATCAATATTATCAAAATCAAAGGCTAAACCAATAGAACCAATAAAACTAAGATAATCAACAACACTGGGATAATGAACAAAACTAAAGTTAGATTGGTAATAACCAATAAACCTACCATGCAGTTTTACATGACTACAATAGATTTGTAGGACATATTATAGGAGGTAAAATTAATACCATCTATATTAATCCTAAACCAAATTTTTATCAGATGAGACCATTGATAACTATACCAGACCCATCTAATTACTTTGACAATCCTTCACTTGACTTGGGATTGCACACAGGCAAACTAGGAAATAGGGATTACCAATTTTGGCCTTATATTGATAACTCATCCTTTCCCCATGACCATACACAAGTGTATTAATAATTGAAAATTATTTTATCTGGTCTCACACCATCACAATCATTTGTTAGTAATCATGGTCCTGTATTCAATCCTGATTGTGAAGTCACAAATATAAGGTTAATGATTACCATCCCAGGTCCATATCCATCTACCACTTCACCCTATATCCAACCAGTCATTCAACCTCAGAACAAACCATTTAACATTGTCCAAGTTAATATGTTTGATATTATGGAATAATTATAAAATATGTCTGCACAAATCTCCATTTTAGATTTGTTGCATATGTCAATAATCCAAAAAAAACATTTAAAATGATTTCTTGAGCCAATCCACTATTTTAAGTGACATATCCCCTAATAAATTCCAAGCTTTGGTTTGGCATCTAGCTCTATCCCAACAAGTCAATTTCAACCAAAATGATATATCATCCCTTGGCCCAATGCATAATAATACATTATACATTAAAGTTTGCATAAAGTGACATGTGTCCTTATAGACAATGGATCAGGTCTAAACATAGTGTCTCTTAAGCTAATCAAACTTCTTGATTACATACTGGTATATCTTCCAGTAGAGACAATAACCATCAAAGCCTATGATAATGAGGAAAAAGAATCATAGGGCACCATTTATTTACTAGTTATCTTTGGGCCTTTGACCCATGATACACTTTTCCATGTGCTCAATCTCAATTTATCATACAATATACTTTTGGGAAGACCTTGGTTATATGAAATTCATGTAGTCCCATCAACATTGCACCAACATATCAAGTTATCCCATTTAGGGATGGAATTTTTTATACCAAGATATTTGCATCCATATGAGCACTGCAAGCACCTAGAGGCCGAGTTCAAGAGATATAAATATTACTTCAATATGAATCTAGTGGCAAAGTAGGATAAGGTAAAATCAATACTCCTTGATCCATCAAAGGATAACTTCATTAATCCTAATACCCTTTATTCCTTTTCCTACATGCCACCTCCTAAAGTATCCAATCATTTTACTATTTTCCCTGATGTCCCAAGGGAGTATGTGACCCATAATACCTTTCATATTATGAACCTTCCAAAGAATCCAAAACCCTTTCGAATACCTAAATTTAAGTCACTTCATCCAAAATAGCAAAAAAATAGCAAAGATAAAGGACCTATCATGTTTGTACCAGCATCTGGCCTAGAACTAGACCCTCTTGAGGGAGATGAATCATGGTTATACAATGCAAACCAAGATGATTGTTATAAGAGTGAAAAGTTTCCTATTCCCAATAAGATCATGGAGAATCAAGACTATGAAGGAGGAGGCCTTAGACCTAATCAATAAGGAACACTTGAGCCAATTTCCATGACCAAATATAAAAGACCCTATGGACATAGGTTTATACTACCTAGGGGTGACTCCATATACCACACTCATGTTCCATAGCCATCAACTAGTGATGAAGATGCCAATAACAAAGTAGAGTCTAATCATAGCCTTTTTGATGACCTAGCTAAAACCAACCTATTTAACCCTCATTTCATTTGTACCCTTATCCCATTCATTCATCATAACCCATTACCATTGTATTATCCCCAATTGATATACTATAACCAACAAGAGTCCAACATACCAATTGATGTGTTTCAAAATTATTAGGCTTTCTATGATTTTTTAGGCCTTAGAGACATTTTTATATTGGGGACCATAAATTAGGTTTCTCAATCAAGTTGGATCTTACAACATATTTTGGAGAGTGGGTGAATACCCTTAGCCAAAATCAAATAATTAAAATATTGAGGTCCTAAAGTGAAAACCTATTTGAGGAACTTTCTAACTAGGGAAAAAATAAATAAAAGGCCAGTCTAGTGGTGAAAATCAATTTTAGGCATAATTAGATGGAAGTGTTCAACCTTCTTCAAGCATAGCTCATGCGGCCACCAATGATGAACTTGTCTATGAGTCTAAGTTCAATTTTGAAGAACAACTAGATTTTGATCAAATCATTTAGGAGTTTCCAATAGTTTTTTATACATGGCCAAACCTTTCATTAGGGGACTCTAATTCATCATGCCTAAGGAAACTTGAAGAGCCATTCTTAGTAGAGGACTCTAATATTTCCAATTAGTTCAAATCTCTACCCACTATTCTTGAAGATGGTTTGACCCTTCTAGTGGAAGATATGACATATGTTAACATTGGGTCCCTAAATGACCCAAAGTGGATCAAGCTAGGTGCTTCCCTTACTGATAAATAGCATGAAGTCCTTACATCCCTTTTGAGGGAGTTTATAGATATTTTTGCATGGGCATATTCTAACATGCTAGGTTTGGACCCAACCTTAGTTTTACACCACCGTGTGGTAAAATCCTGATGCCAAACCCATAAAAAAAATGTGTAAGATGAATCCTCACATTTTTTTATTGTTAACGAAAGAGTTAGACTCTTAGAAGTAGGATGTATTTAATCTATTGACTACTTAAAATGGATATCTAATGTTATACCTATTACCAAAAAGCTTAAAGGAATCTGAATCTATACTGATTTTTGAGACAAACAAATCTTACCCCAAAGATATCTTTCCATTGCCTAACATTGACTTGATCATCGACTCCATATCAAGTTATGATATTCTTTCACTCATGGATGGTTTTTTAGTATACAACTAGATTAGCAGAATAGCACTAGAAGACCAACACAAGACAACATTCACCACTCCATGGGGCACATTCTATTATTAAGTAATGTTATTTTGCCTTAAGAATTATAGAGATACATATTAAAGAGACATGGCCATCATATTCCATTATATGATGCATGATATTGTTGAAGACTACATCGATGACATACTAGGCAAATCAAAAACTAGGGCTAACCATCTAGCAGTGCTACATTGAATATTTGAAAGACTACATGAGTACAAAGTCTGATTGAATCCAAATAAATGTGTATTTGGAGTTACATCAGGGAAATTAATTAGATTCATCATGTCTCATAGAGGCATTGAAGTTGATCCATCCAAATTCCAAGCTATAATACAAATGCCACCACCAACCAATTTAAAGTAGCTTCATAGTTTTGCAGGGTAAGATCCAATCAATCTAATGCTTCATATCGCAGTTAGTAGATAAATGTCATCCATTTACACATCTTCTAAATAATGGAGTTGCATTCCACTATAATAATCACTACCAAACAACTTATCAATAACTAAAAGATTACCTAGCAAATCCACCTATTTTGTTACCCCTTATGCCAAGAAAACCATTTTTATTGTACCTATCAGCTAAAAATAATGCCTTGGGGGAATTTTTGGCTCAACATGATGACAAAGGAAAGCATCATGATGTGTACTATTTAAGTTGTACACTAGTCACATATGAACACGATTATATGCTCATAAAAAAAACCTATTTGGCCATGGTCTTCATAGCTTAAAAACTGTGACACTACATGTTGAATAATTAGAACATGGTCAGTTCAAAAGTAGATATGCTAGAGTATCTACTATCTAAAATAGCTTTACAAGGTATAATGGAAAAATATATCATGCTTCTTAGTGATTTTTACATCAAATATGTCAATCAAAAAGCCATTAAGGGGCAAGTTATTGCATATCAACTTGTTGAAGCATCCCTTGAAGACACAAAGCCACTCACATTCCAATTTCCTAATGAATCCATAATGACCATCAACATTGACATACCTCTTGAATAATATCATTGGAAGATGTATTTTGATGGAT
Source organism: Torreya grandis (assembly GCA_037957365.1). Lineage (NCBI taxonomy): Eukaryota > Viridiplantae > Streptophyta > Pinopsida > Cupressales > Taxaceae > Torreya > Torreya grandis. The sequence goes on from JARHVA010006299.1 coordinate 470,881, forward strand.
CATTTATTGCACATAGATTAGGGGTATGCCTCTTATTTATTACACTAGAGGGGGATCTGATTCCTAAGTATTTTAGAATCAATTTTCCTTGTACAAACAACATGGTTGAGTATGAATCACTTGTTACAAGACTCTAACACGTAGTACATTAGAACATATCTCATCTCAAGGTTTATGGTGATTCTTAGTTAATCATCAATTAGGTCACAGACCATTTTCAAACTAAAGATGACAAGTTAGTTCCTTACAAAGCCATGGTTGACACTCTTAAATAAAAAATTACTGACATTTAATTTGAACATATACCAAGGGAAAGTAATAGAACTATAGATGTTATAGCCACTATTGGAACTCTAATTTTACAAATGGATAAATCTAGATAGTATCAGTTCATCATTGAGAATTTGTTTGCACCAACTCATGAACCTTCAACCATTGTAATGATTTTTGATATTATTGTTACTAGTACTATCTAGTACTCAAACCTTTATAACTACCTCCATGACCAAGTTTTACCATTTTATCTATCTCAAAAAAAAAACCAAATCCTTCATCCACCAAACCACTCATTATACCTTACTTGAATCAACCCTTTACCACCATAATTTTGATAGAAATCTACTTTATTGTTTAACTTTGGTAGAATCTACACTAGCATTATAGGAAGTTCATGAAGGCATATGTGGATCCCACACTAGTGTGGCCATCCTATACAAAAATATCTTGCATACTAGTTATTATTGGTCCATGATAGATGTAGATGTAGCTACATATGCAAAGAAGTGTAACAAACGTCAATGGCATGTTAATTTGATTGATGCCCTAGTAAAGACTCTAAAACTAATGTTTACACCATGTCCATTTTCTACATGGGGCCTTAAAATCATTGAGAATATCAACCCCACCTCATCTAATGGCCATAAACATATCCTTACCACCACTGAATATTTCACTAAGTGGGTTGAAGTTATACCCCTCACATGACTAGAAAGCAAATTTCTAAGTTCATCTTCAACAATCTCATTTGCCTCTATGGTATTCCCTCTAAAATTATATCTGATAATGGATGATCATTCAATAATAAGGATATTGACAAGCTAAGTGCTGAATATAACATCACATAACATTTTTCTATGACATATTACCCTCAAGGTAATGGCTAGGTTGAAACATCGAACAAAACCATTGTCAACATTCTCAAAAAGATTATCAATTATGCTAGTTGTAATTGACACCTTCAGATATTTTGTACCCTTTGGGCATACCATACCAATAATTATACCCCCATAATAGCTACTCCATACTCACTTATCAATGATACTAAAGCCATAATTCCTATTGAAGTTGAGTTACCTTCATTACACATATCTTTCAAGCATGTCTTAGATGATCATGACTATCCAGTAGCTCGCTTGCAAGAGCTGGACCTAACTGATAAAAAATGTGTATCTATGTTCAATAATCTTCAATCATATCATAATTGAATCAAAGGCCATTATAATTGGCATGTCAAGCATAGAAAATTTGAACTTAATGATCTTGTTCTTAAAGAAAACTAAAATAATACCATGGATAAAAAGAAGCATAAAGGTAAGTTCAAACCCAATTTGGTTGGTATTTTCATCATTATAGCAAAATTTAGAGCTAGAGCATACATTCTTGCCACATCAAACAACAATGAACTTGATGAGTGAATCAACATTATCTAATTCAAGTAGTACTACACTTGAGTGACTTGGTGTATTGTCTATAAAGACCATTTCAAGTTGTATCATTTTGTTAATCTTCTTTGTATGATAACTTTTTTATTGACCTATCATTCTACATACCTATCACTTTCCCTATCACATATTTGTTTTATCATACCTTTCCCATCAATCAATTTCATTTCCCCCTCCCTACCTATCCCTATGGCATTGGTTCTATTCTATTTGGTTCCTTCACTACTTTTAGCAAGAGTATTCAGATTCCATTTCTATAATTATTTCACACATTTTAGATAGAAGAAATATTTTGGAGTAGTATGATATACATTTGGTAGTTGAATCCTTCATTTCATATTTCATTCTCTCATTGTCTTGATCTTAATTATAAACATTTATGGGCAAATTAGTCTGTGACCTATGTTTTTGTATCCTAGTTAAAACTATCTATGGGTAAACTAGGGGAAACACTTGTTTATGGTTCCTTGACTATACCAATTAGCCATTTCCTATATCATATTATGCTTTTATAGAAACTATGCTTGTTTTGTTTGAATTGACTACTACACTAGTCAAAATCCTTTGTTGTAAGGCAAAACTACAATGACTTGAGGAGCAAAACTACAATGACTTGAGGTCCTACTTTGGGACTATGTAAGAAGAACTTGATACTTGTTGAGGTCATTTCAGTCACCCTTTCCAACCATGATCTTACTATTTTATGAGAAACCCAAGGCACACTCTCACCATTTTGTGAGAAACCCAAGTAACATGCTCTCCATTTTTTTGAGATTAAACCATTTAATGTCTTGTCATTCTTGATCAAGCGAAGATACTCTAAAAATTCCAAAAACATTTGTAAAACCATTACAAAAACCTAGAAACATTGACCACTTCTTTGCTTTAAGGATTTTGGGAACCCTTAGTTACAAGTAAATCACTTGTCACTTAGTTTCCCCATCCTTTCTAGCCTTTTCTCCCATGTACTTGCCATCTTTCAAGACCATTCCTTTTCTTTTATCACGTGCATTCTATTTATTTTCATCAGATATCATTTTCTTCCTATTTCTTAGGAGAACTAAATTTTGCCTAAATTTTTTGTTGGATATTACATTCATGGAACTATGGAGGCAATGTCCACTTGCCTAGTGCATATGGAGATAGCTCAGCCACCACCTTCCTTTTTTTCTATACCCCCATTTTGTTAGTTTGTTAAATTATCACCTATTTTCTAGGTGAAATGTTTGTGTAGCTTAAATTTAAATTGTTTATTTCTTTGTTGTTTTGTTTGTGTGCCTATTTTTTTTCTTTCAATTTTATTACCTTGATTTAGTTTATGTGTGTTCATTAGGTGATTCACTACTTGCACTTACACTTCTATCCATCCATATTCATAAGTCTACATTTGCATCATGGTTTCTATCATTGATGCATTATTTTCTATTGAGTAATGTATTATTGGAGTCAATCCTTATGCGTATTTTTGCCATGTCTTCATAATATTATACCATGATTCCTATCAATACATGCTTAAAAAAACCTTAGCTTCAAGAAGTCTATTTAGTAATAATAGCATCGACATCTCTTCAACACTGACATTCTGATTCAATCCCAATCATATCCTATATGGCATAATTAAATAATGAAAGAATTTAAACCTTTGTTTAGTTTAGACAAGCATCTCCCTACTAGTAGGTTATTCTAATTCATATTGATCCTCTATATCATATTATCATCATCATTGGCCAAATCAGTCATGTTTACCATAATTGAGGTCCAATGATTATAATCATCTATGGGAAAATCATTGCACATCATCCCAACTACATTTCTCAGTGATTATAACCACCTTTAGGAAAATCATTGTGTTTTCACCACTTTAATTTTTATACCCACACATGGACATGTTGTTATCTTGTTTGTCTATCCTAACTAGGGTATCTCCATCTTCTTAATGATTATAACCACCTTTCAACAAAGCATTTTGTTTTCATGCGATGTTTCCACTATTAGGGTATAATGCTTATAACCACCTTTGGGCAAACCATTGTACACCATCCCACTTGCATTATTAATGATTTTGACTACTTTTTAAAACTCATTGTGTTTTCACCCCATCATTTTCCTTTCTTTGGTCTCCTCATTTTTCTTCTTTCTTTTTGAGGGACCATTTACCAACCTACTTGTGCCAACCATTCCCTTGAGGGGGCATCATATAGTTCATTAATTACCATTAAAGTTGTAAGTATATAGGACCTTTTCATTATTTAAGAAGATGTTATTATGATTATATCTTTAAATTCCTTCTAAAATAGGGGCAATTTGTAGACACGTAAAACTGGTCACCGATAACCTCAAACCAAGCTTTTGACCAATTTCCACCAAAATGCACAATTTGGTCTAAAACACATTAAAATATTTTAAAATAACTTATTCAAGTGCCAATTTCGGATAGGTATTATTAAATGGGTCAATTAAATTAATGAGACAGCTAACTTTGATTAGATCATTTCAATTCAAAATGCCAATTTTACACCTGGGTGCCTTGGATTGCTCTTTTCTATCAAAATATCTTGCATAAGACATGTGCTTTTGTTATTTGGTGTTGATAACATCCTAAATGGGATAATGGATCCAATGCATTTGACATCACATCCTAATTCTAATCTAGTCAAATTACAGGCCAATAACAAGACTTTTTGACCAATTTGAGTAATTTGTGCAAAAAGAGCCAAGGTTTGCATAAAAGTGACTAATCATGCTTAAATATAATTAATCCAAATCATGAGACTAATTAAGAATTACATGAAGATTTTTGAATATTTCTTTTTTTAAATGAATATTGAATATCTTCATCATTAAATGACATCATTTATATGGTGTGGTATCCACAAGCCATAAATGCATAAAATATCAAATCCATGCCTCCCATGCCTCATAAACGACCCTCAATACCTATTCATTTCCCCTCTATCCTAAATATTAATAGGTATATTTATATATTTAATTTCATAACTAGATTTATTCATGGCTACACATCTTAATCTTGAGATGGACGATCATGGTTGATCCTAAAACCATTTCAAAAATTTATAAATAGGAGGTCATGCCTATTGAATTTTAAGATATTTTATGCCAAAATTATAATTCCCAAATTCATTCAAAATCATTACATTTTAGTGTTATAATGCCCAAATATTGAGCCAAGCCAAGCTAAGCCAAAGCCAAACATGGTGCCAAGGAAAGATGGAGGTAGCCACACTTCATCAATGAAAAATTCATAAGCATAAACCAAGAAATCCACTTCAACAAGCTATTTGGAGCATACAAGGAGCATTTTAGTTTTGCTTTCCATTCTAGTCTTATTAACTAAGCTCTCCCTAGTAACTGGGCCTAGAGATGTTATGCTAGTGTGTTTATTTCATTTTGATTTCATTTTGGGACTAACATGATACTAACCATCTTATATTGAGTCAAATCATTAGTTCACATTAACCACTTATATCAAGAAGAAATAGATAAAGAAGGCATTCTCTATCTCAAGGAAAATTGGATTCTAGTTAGCTTAGTCTCCTTGGAAAGACCATTCGACTTAGACCCTTAGGCATAGTAACTCAAGTAGCCTAAGGTTGATGAATCAAACTTCAAGAGGGAAAATATAATGGATGATCATAACCTACATTATGTGAATATTAGTCTTAGCTACATGAGGATGAAAGATAGTGAGTTAGAGCTTTGATCTCTTAGTATAAACACATTATCACCTGGGCATATGAAGACCTGAAGGTGTATGACCCACATGTCATCACTCACACTATTCCCTTGAAGCAAAACCATAGATCATTTAGATAGAGGTAAATCCCCATAAATATTATTTTGGAGCCTCTTATTCAAATGGAAATGGAGAATCTATTGAGTTCCAAATTCATCTTCCCAACCTGACATACTACTTGGGTAGCCAATTTGATCTCGGTTAGAAAGAAGATTAGTGAGATAAGATTATGTTTATATTTCATAAATCTAAAAAATGCTTATAAGAAAGATAATTATCCTCTCCCTTCTCTATATGAGGTAATAAATATAGTGAGTGGTTCTATAATGATGTCCTTTTTGGATGGATTCTCAAAATACAATCAAGTACTAGTGTAATCTAAGGATAGGATGAATATGATGTTTACTATGAAATGGGGTACTTATGCATATAAAATAATATCATTTGGCTTGATTAACATAGGATCTACCTTTCAATTCACCATAGATCATGCCTTTAAGGGAATAATATGAAAATACATAATCATCTATATGGATGATCTTATAATGTTTTTATAGAACATAAAAGATCACATAAGTCACCTATAATACATAATTGAGAGATGAAAAAGGTTTGGTATTTCATTTAAACCAAAAAAAATCATATTTAGAGTCATTAAGGGGAAATGATTGGAACATATTATCACAAAAGATGAGATCACCATTGATCTAGATAGAATCTAGGCTATTTTAAAGATTTAGCCACCAAATAACAAGAAAGATCTCAAATCATTCTTTGAGAAAATTAACTTCATAAGGAAGTTCATATCAAGGTTTGTAGAATTCATCAAGCCTCTAAACATTATGATCAAACAAGATACTAAAATTAAATGGATAGCTGAAGCCAAAAAGTCTTTCCAAGTCATTAAATTTCCATATCTCAAGCTCTAGTGTTAATTAGTCTAGACTTCACAAAATATTTCTATTTGTATATGTTTTCTTTATGACACACTATTGTTGCAATTATTACATAAAATAAAGATGAATCTAAGCATCTGATTACCTTCATGAGCATAAATCTAAAGGATGTAGAGCTCATATATTTTATGATTGACAATAAATTGTTTTTTCTGTTCAAAGTAGGGAATAAATTTTAACATTACATCTTAAAGGAAAAAAACATTGCTATTATACCTAACCCTGCTATCAAGCTCACCTAATTTCAAAATGAGCTAGGAGAATGTTGAGGCAAATAGATGGCCAATCTCCAAGAGTTTAACATAGAAATTAGGCCTAAAAATATTTTTAGAGGTTAAGGCATTATCAACTCATGACTGAGCTTGATCCTTGAATCACCATTGAAGAGGTATGTATAGCACAAGTTTCTAAAGGATAATGGTATATAGATATAATCATGTATTTACTTACAAGAATTTTTCCACCAGAGCTTAATAGAGAAATGATAGATTTTAGGATCAAATTTACTCATTTCATGATCAAGAACAAAGTCCTCTACATAAGGGACTATGAAGGTATTTATCTTAGATGTGTATCTACAAAAGAGGCTAAGGAAATCCTAGAGAACTTGTATCAAAATATAGGTAGCATTCACCCTACTGGGAATACCATAGCCCATAAAATATTGAGGTTAGGTTACTATTAGACAACCATATTTAAGGATACTCATATGCACATCAAAACTTTCCATGAATGTTTATCATTAGCCAAGAGAGAAGTACATGCAACAATGCCTCTACATCCAGTTATTAAAGGAAGTCCATTTGCATAATGGGGTTTAAACTTCATTGGTGTAATCAACCCAAATTCCTTAGTAGGCCATAAATTTGTACTCATAGCTATAGTACTAGATGGATGGAATCCATATCCACAAAGAATAGTATAACACAAGATGTTATTCACTTTTTTTAGAAGAACACATAACAAATAGATTTAGAACACCCATCTCTTTGGTTTGTGACAATGGACTAACTTTTATATCAGTAGAATTCATTGAATGGGCACATGACAATTAGATCATAATCAGGGTAGATTCTAACCATTACCCTTAGGGAAATGGACTGACAGAGTCAAAAAATAAAAATATGATTAATGCAATCAAGAAATTAGTAGGGGAAAAGCCCATTGACTAGCATAATTTACTAAATTATGCTCTTTGGGTATACTGAATGAGATGTAAACAAGCCCTAAAAGCTTCATCCTGCCTATTGGTATATAGACATATACCATTTTTCCACATCATGTTGAAGCTACCCACCTATTAGTTCATGCAAGACTACAAGGAACTAAATGACAGAGTAGAATCAAGATTTCTTTTTATAATATAAATGGAGAACTCAAGGATTGAAGCCTTGTAGACATTCAATAAACACTAGGATATCATCAAAATGGGGTTTGATAAAAGAGCAAAAGTCAAAACATTCAATATTTTAGACCTAGTTCTACTATGGGATAAAGTCCATGAAAGGAAAGGACAACATGATAAGTTTTCCCCACTATGGATTAGACCCTATCATATTTTAGAGATCATGGGCAATAATGCATTTCATCTAAAGGAAATCCAAGGCAATGAGATTACACATCCAATCAATGGATAGTTCTTGAAGCATTACTTTAGAGTTATTTCATCTATATATAATATTTATTAAGAGGATTCACATAAATTTAGACATAGGATTAGAGTAGATTTTCATGCATTCTAGTTTAGTTTCATGTTTTTAGTATTTTGTTTCCTTAGATTAGATTTCATTACTTTTTAGAGTAGTTTCTTGATTTCTAGATTAGTTGTTCTTTGTTTTCTTTGGCATTCAAATTTATGTTTTCCCTAGATATTTCCAAGCTAAAATCCAAAAATGATTGAGTTAATGACTTATATAAAAGGGTAAAATTAAAAATACTAACACATTGGGGACTAGTTTATAGATTGGGTGTATTTTTGTGTTTTGAGACTTTAAGATAAATGAAAGTGATCAAAGGATTCTTCTAAATAATGTCACAATTAAATACTTTTACTAGGCATGTGGAAATTTTGCTTAGGTACTTCATACAAATTTGGAATTTTTTATTATTTTATTGGATCAAATTCACTTATCATATTAAATATTTGTTGAAAGTGACAATTTTGGGAGTAGATTTGGTTGGTAGGGACATTCTAATAACAATTTGTTTTATAATTATACCAACTCATTGGGGTTTCATCTCATCTCTTTTCCATTGATTTGAACACAAGAGTAATCAAAAACAAAAAGAGAGAGAGCGAAAAGAACCAATGAGTTCAAAAGAGCAAAAGAGAATTTAAAGAAAATTAAAAGGCTTACATGATTAAATAAGATCAATGCACTATGAATCATGGTTAAAAATAATAATGGAAGGAGAAGAGAAGGACCCCAAGGTATCTCTATTAGGTCTATGGACACCTATATGGTAGTAAAACAATGCTTGAGCTTCCCTTGATTTAACAAGCTTTAATAGATACTAGAATGAAACCTACAACTTTATCAAAGCCTTTGAAAAACTCATCACAAAAAGGGTTAAAGAAACTACATGATTAACACACATAGATCCAAGAAATTAGAGAGCAAGTATGTTGTGTGAATTAAATTAAGAACCTCTTTCATGTTTTTAATTTAAGTATTTTTTCTATAACACACTTCAAGATTGATCTAAATATTTTGAAACTATAGTTCTAGGTTCTTGAATACTCAGGAGTATTCCCCCTATAAGTCACCATTTATTGTACCTAACATCCCCCTTTTCTTTAAAGGAGAAATGGGGACCCAATTTTTTGGATTTTGGTATTAATATTGAGCCCCTCTTTTTCATATTTTAATGTAAATTCTAGAAAATCTAAGGCATTTCACTTTTTTTAGAATGATATTAGCATTGTGTTTTCATGAGATTAACTTTTGTTTTATAGAAACTATTCTTCAGGTTTATATTTTTAGTCTAAATCTTTTAGCCCTTGTGCAATTTTTCCTTTTGGGTTGTATATTTTGGGTGTTCTTGGGTCTATTTTATTTTGGGCTTACTATTTAGAAAGCCTCATTTTTTCAGGGAAATTATTTTGGACATTTTGTCTGAAACAATTCCTTGAAGGAATTCGGTCTACAGTGTCTTTACCTTATGGAATTTTAGACTATGAACATTTTATCCAAAAAAAATCCCCTGATAGATTACCCATTTTCCCTACAAAACCTACCATTCTATACTTTTTAAATGACCCTTAACTATATGAAATTACCCTTAGGGGAAATCAAAAGCACCCTTCAACCCCTAAGAAGTAGACCCTTTAGGCAAGTTTTGCCATGAAGTAAACCCTTTAAATCCTTTCCACCTACCCTTTAAAACTCTTTAAACTAGCCTTTCAGCCCTTTTTAAAGTGTAATTTGTCCTTTAAACTATCCCTTTTTCCTTTCCCAAATTCACCACTTTACCCCTTCCAACCAAATATTTTAAGGCACATACCCTTCAGGTTTTGTGTAAATGACCCTTCAAGACTTTTATCCTGAACCTTTTACCCTAAATGAATTATCCTTTAGGATATCCTTTCTAAATTTGTTACCCCATGAAAATTACCCTTCAGCCCTTGTGTATTAGACCTTTTTACATGGACATACCCTTTAGGTTTTTTGTCCCAAGCCTTTGACCATTTTCAAAGTAGCCATTTACCCTTTGGGATAATTGCCACAACTCATTTTCCCACCAAAGCACCCTTAAAACCCAAGACACATACCCTTTGGATTTTGTGTAACATACCCTTTAGGACTTTTGAAATGACCCTTAGCTTTATGAAATTACCCTTTAGAAAAATCAAAAGTGCCCTTTGGCCCTTAGGAAGTAGACCCTTTGGGACTTTTGTCATGGAAAAATGTTCTACAAAATGGACACTTCAGATCAAAAATACCCTTTGGGGAAATTTTTGTTCCCTCTAAACCTTTGAATATCCATTTGGGATAATTATCTCAGTAATTTTACCCAAATGAATTCTTTGAAGAAATTATTGTATAAATTTTGTCCAAAATAATTCCCCTGAAGGAGTTGGTCTGTGAATGTTGACCCAAAATCATTATTTTGGTATAGACCCTAAGTGCCTTATTAATAAGAGTACTAATCTCACCATACTTAGCCAAAATAAAAGTAAAAATGTTTCCTGTTAATACTTTAAAAAACTCCCACCAACCTGAGCTAACAAGTTTGAATTATAGGAGAAATAAAATCCAAGTGAACATTGCACATTTATATTACATGAATTGATATTCAATGTAGGATTCTATATAGGTGATAGGTCAATATTGAAAATCCATCATTACATTCAAGTTAAATTTCATTCAGAGTATTCTACTTTCTTATAGTGAAAAATATCCCTAGTTCCCAATTCAAGAGTACTACAAGTAAAAAATGACTGAACTAGAGTTGAATTATTTGTCCAATATACATAACACATAAAATAAGTAAAATAGAGTATATATCAATAGCATCTACATATAAGACATTCTGAGGTATGAATATGCCATCTCCATATTCAATTAAGGACTCCATAAAATTCACATATATAATCTTTAATGCCATAGTGTTTGGAGACAAATACAAGAATTATTCAACATTATGGGACATCATCAATTTGCTGGATGTGTTTTCACTGGAAGACAACATGACACTAGTAGAAAGATTATTCGTTAAGAAAGTGTTGGCATTAAAATTCCAAATATTACACTTTGATGTAGTCAATCCAAAATTAATGCCATGTATTGACCTCCTAAAGGACCTATTATTTTCAAGGAAGAAATCACAGGATACTTTCCTACATCATTGTAATAATAATATGATGGTTGCATACATTTTGGGGGTGGATTTTCAGAGATACATGTCTTTGATTATACACAATGCCTACTTTGACAAGCACACATTGGTGTATTTTAATGCAGATACATTAATGGAGAAGGCAGTATCTTCATGGCTACTCCCAGACCAGACCATCACATGGAAAGGGAAGAAGTTGAAAGGATCAATATTGATTGACATATTCAAGATGGGGATTCACATTGGTATGGATATTTTAAACCAATTATATGGTATTCCTAGTATTCATTTTTTTTTAATTTGGATTGGGTGTTGCTACTTTACATGATGCTTACACATGATGTCACATATACACTAGGTGAAATTATTAACCTTCGATTAAGAGAGAATATTATTCATAAGAAGAAGTATCCCACACCCTTTGGATATTTCTACATGATGTCCTATCTAATAGATGTATTCATGGGTACCTATTACAAAGAAATTGGTAAATTGTGGGCTTTGACCATAGATTGTGAGAAGAATAGAATTTTCAATCATTACCAATTCATGCATATCTATTGTTATACCAGGAATATGGTGAGGATATTTGAGGATGTCTATCCTCAAGTCTGGAAATCCATTCATGACTTTCCCATGCCTTGAATTGGATAAAATATTGTAAATAAATTATTTAGGAAAGGGGATTATTTATTTTACCCAAATTTCATTGTTATCATGGTTTAGGGAAATAAGGTTGTCACCTTGTGTCTTCCAAGGTTTGTGCTAGATAAGCTATCTGAATAGGAAATCACCTTCTAATTATGGAAGAACATTTGAAGAGGATTTATCAAGGTAGAAGAAGGCCTTGTATTTTGGTCATTTCATAACTATTGGTAGGATGGTATATATAATGAGAAAGCATCTCAAGGAGGTAGGTGGAAAATTTAGGATTTATCCTTTCCATGCACTACCACATATATATTGGGATCTACATGGGTTGATCCAAAAGCACATTCATGGATTCAACATCCCTTATAGTCATGAGTCTTAGGACTATGATTTCTTATTTTTGAATTCCAAGCTTGATGAGGAAATATTGGAATGGGCATAGATTGTTTGGCTATAGGAAGATAATCTAAGAATGATCTAGGATGAACCTTCTATTTTTACCAAAGATTTGGATAGCAAGAAGGCACTCTACAAAGGGTGGAAATAATCAAATTTCTAGAGAGGAAAATACAAGGATAAATCCAAGGACCAAGTTACTTCCTCCTCCCTAGGACTTCCTTTTAAGTTGAAGTTAAAGACAGTTAAAAAAGATTTTAGACTACTTGAACACATTTATACTAGGGGAAGAAAAGTAGGGGATCCCATCACCATAGATTCTGATGAGGAAAAGAAAACATAGGAGTTTCCTATTTTAGGTTCCAATCAAGTGTCAATTGTTATGCCTTAAGTACACACTATTAACTCCATTAGGATAGCAGATCTATAATTAGTAGCATCATCACCTCAAGACTCCCCCACATAAGTAAGGACCCCTTTAGTCTATAAGAGAAAGCCTAAGACTCTGACATGCACTCCTACATTAGAGGTATCATAGAGTTTGCCCACTTAACCTCTAAATTTAGAACCAACTAGGGGAGATGTGGTTATCATCAAAGATAATGAGGATAACTCCAATGAGGAAGCTAAGTTAGAGATAGCCAAGGCTATCTACCTCTAAACATATCCTATGGAGGTTTTTTTTTGGGTCCTCAATCTTTTGTTACTTCTCATTTATCTTCTTTACCTATCTTTGGACAAGTTACCTCTATAGAAGTTCCCACATCTACCCCCTCTATTTCCTCTACTACCATTGATCCTTTCATTTCCATTTCCATCCCACTCACCATGTTAACCCTTTTTATTCCTACTAGCACCTCCACTATTAGATCCCTCAAGATAAATAAAGTGTTTAGGAAGGTTTAGAATACATTAACCACCTCACAAATCCACATCCACTCCACTCAGATCACCTTTCCACTACCATCTACCACTTCCATAAAAGGATAATACAATGATAAGTACTAGTAGGAGAAGGAAGGCCAAGCCCTAAATGATCATGATCCATCCACTTCCCTAGTTTGGAGAAGTGGATTGGTCCAAAATTATATGGCCTTTCTCACTTGATGTCTTGACCAAGGCCCACAAAAAATAAAATATAACTCAATAGGAGGTCAAGGAAAAGGTTATTATAAAAAAATTGATGCATCCCAGTTATATATTCCTCCATGGGTAATGGATTTGAGGATCAAGGCTTCTCAATTTCCAAACTTTTAAATTACTAAGCTTATTTTTATTTATACTTTGATCCTCCAACTATAAGTATTCAAAAGGTGAAGAAGAGAAAATTATAAAATGACAAAGGCACCTAGATCATCCTTGAAGAAAAGCAAGAAGTGGCATCCCTCACCAAGAGGTAGAAGAGATAGCTAGGACAATATTCATATGAGGAAAATCTAGCAGACTTGGCACAAGAATGCAAGGATGCCATATTTATAATCCACGAGGGCACATAATTATCTAAACAAGATCTTGAGGTATATGTGTAGGTATTAGAGGCCTAAGTGGATTAACTGAAGCAGAAGGCTAAGATAATACATATTCATACTGGCATAGAAGCTGAAGTTCAAGAGGTAGTTTGAGGTGTTATAACTCCTTACAATCAATGTATTTCATGAAGGATGATATGACCCCTCATGTGAACCAAGCTAATAAATTGTTCAATTCCTTAAAAGAGTAAAATGTAAAATTGAATATGCTAGTTGTTTATATAGACAACTCTCTATATAGTCATCTTGACCTTATGACTATGTTAGAGGTATCCAATTATTTAAATATAGTAGTCATTAAATAGGAGGAGGTGAAGGATTGGTTACAAAATATTAGGGCTATAATATGTAGATATCAGGCACATAAGGCTCAAATTATTCAAATTTTACATGAATTAAAGTTATCCAAAGTTAAAGACTCCACTGGTAAGTTGATTAATAGGATCAATTTTGATAAACTTATCTAGGAAGTGGCCAATGATTTTAAATATATCCTAGAAGGTTTGAAAGTTGAATAAATTGAGTTATAATTAAGTAAGACATGAGAAAAGGTCACTAAATTTAAAAACTTCAAGAGTAAATTTAAAATAACCAAGGATGAGCATGCAAAGCTCCTTAGATAAACCAAAAGAATCCATCAACCATCACTGCTAAATTTAGACATTATATGAAAGCATCATGGATTAGTTCTAAAGGTTTATGAGGATAATGAAGCAAATAATAAGTAAGCTTTTGACTACCTGACCACATCTTCAATTTCCATGTCAACTTCTACACCAACCAAGGTGAATACAACACTCCAAATGAGTAAGCCTTGATAGGTTAAAGTTTTACACATGTAAAAAATTTATAATGGTAAGTGTACTTATATTTTTGAGTGGATAATTGTAAAATTGAATTTACATGCATGCATTGCATAATTCTAGAAAATTCAATTTATTTATTTTTTAACTTATATAATTTTACACCCCAGTTATAACTACATATTCTAACTGACACTTGTAACCGATTTTCATGAACTTGGAGGATACGGTGACCCCTTCGTCAAGTCTATATATATAATCATAACCCCACTTAGATTTTTTTTTTAGATTTTGGAATATATAGCAATGAAAAAAAATTGATCATCAATGAAGTGTTTTAAGTATTTTCTTTCCAATTTCATGTAATTAGTTATTATTTTCATGGTTGTGTGTTTCAATAATCTTTAGTGTTCTATAACTATTAATAAATGCTTGATTTTTTATTGATATATTTATCCTAGATGTGCAATAAATATTGAAATATTATTAAATATATTGACTAAGTTGATTGAATCATATTTCTCAATGTGTACTTGTGCTTTCTTTGGTGTAGTTTTTTGTGTGTGAGAAATAGCTACCTCAGATAATTCATTTTCTTAAGCCATAATCTCTTGATTAAGGTTGTGCAATAGCTTCCCTAAAAGGATCAACCTTTGTCTAAGGCATGTGAATTCCATAGATCTTTATTTCCCTAGACTTCCTAGCCATGTATGATTGTATGTGTGTTATTGTTGTTAGCAATAGGCATAGGTTTTAAAAATCATAGGTATGTTTAGAAACCAACCTGAGAAGTGATTCCCAAGAACCATGGAGACTTCTTTTCTACCCTACCTTACCCTCCTTTTTGAGTTTGTTATTAGGACTTACCCTTTTTAGATTAGAAACCAGCCAACCATCTAACTCACATAGAAAATTCACTTTATAAAAAGGGCACACCTCTACCTAAAAACCTTTTCAATAACTAGCATGCCCTACCCCTATTCCATCAATAGGTTGAAATACAAGACATACCTACAACTCATGACTTGGAGTGGAGTTTACCTCTATTGAGATCCTAAAATATTAAAGGCTACCTCATTTGAATGTGGTGTGCATAAAACCTGCATCAATAGTTTGTAGTAGCCTAGGAGCTTCACAACCCTCTCCACCTCCACATCATCCTCCATCATCTAACATATTTATTCCCCTATACCTAGGAGTCATATGATCTTACTGATAAGGCACATTGATATCTACATACACCTCCCTAAAAAATAAAATATATCACTATGGATGCATGAGAAGAGGAATTGCACCAATTCTTTCTTCTTGAAAACACTTGGTAGCTCATACAATTAGGTCATGTCTAGTTTCATCAGCTTATCTTAGAAGGATACATCAAATACTAGCATGCCCACCTTGGTCTTCTTTCCTATATCAACCATCTAGTCCTGGTTGAGTTATTACATGTTGCTTGGTGTATGATGGTTATATTCCTTCAATATACACATGTGTGAGAAGGATACCCATTTCTCCCCCACTATGACCTCAAGGGGGAATTAAATATCTCTATAAGCAAGCTTAGCACTTGCTTTTAGGTTTCCACCATGACATTGATTTTTTTAATCATCTATGCCTCTTTCTTCATACTGGTTGCTTCTTTTACCATCCATGCCTTCTTGGCATCCTTTTGCACCTATGGTAGACTTGAACTTAATTATTTCTTTCCCTTTCTAAACTAGCTACTATTAAAACATGGTCAGTTGATTTTTCCAAATCCTTTAATCTTGCTTATCATTTCATCACAATCATGGGGTATATGACTATAAATTTAACTCTTAAGCTTCATACATTATTTATGGTAACCTTAGTGTTCTATAGAATTCCTACTACTTTATTTCTCTCTCAATGTTTCTCCACTTGCTTTCTTTCTAATTCTAAATAGAATGCAATCTCTATCTTAGTTCAACCATTCTTTCTTGTGGTTATGGATGCTCAAATTTTTACCTGTGGTAGAATTTTTTTGGTTCAGATCTAGTTCATCTCTATGTTTGGCTTTAAATTCTATCAAGGTTTATAACCTATTCCAATGTGTCATTCACCTCTTTATACCTTATTCTCAACTACCCCATTGATCACTGGTGAGTTATGGCATGGTAGTGCATAGATTTCTTTAAATCTGTTAGACCTACTACATCCACAAAAATATGTCACCATATTCTCATTTATTATGTATCTATGTGCCTCCACCATCACAGTTATTAAATTCTCTTAATGGCTTATTTAGTGAAGTGATGGGTGATTCAAATGGTCACTTCCTATCAACTATTGGGTGGGTGAAAACTATCTAGATAATCTTTCTTTTATGACTTATTTACCTTGTTGTGACCTTTTCCCTTCTTATGGTAACCTAGGCATAACACTTCACATGCATGTGATTCAGCCTTCTCGATTCCATATCCTTAGTGTTGCATTTCCTTTCAAGCATGCCTCTCTAGGTCAATTTCTCTATGCTTATGTCTTTTGTTTTGGCCTTTCCTACCCCATAAAAATTCTTTCACTATTCTTCCAATACTTCATTCTTTCTTCTCAATTTATTGCACATGAACATCTTGTTCATCTTATTTTCTCAAATTGGCACTCAATTATCTAATCCTATCAAATTTCATGTGCCTAAAAACTTCAATGTCTAGCCTCAATAATTTAGAGAGCATCCATGCTCGACTCACATGATTAGATTTATGTGTGTAAGTGTTAGAATAGTTCTCTAGTGGGCTTGAATGTGATTTATTTATTTACCTAACACAAATGAACAAACATAAGGAAATATTTGGATTATGCAAAATCTTTATATGATCAACACAAAACATCTAACCTGTGACCAAGAAGTCAATCTCTTATGGTGTAAGCACCCTCTTATTAACTGTAGGGATTTAATCTATTGCCATTAAAATGCCTTGAGAACATTTCACTCATTAATGTGTATATCTTGTATGTGCCAGTATCTAATATATTATGGATGACATAAGGTCCCATCCACCTAATCTATAGTTTTCTTAGGTGTTTGAGGTACTTTAAGTTATATATAAAGACTAGTGCTCTTTTAATAAGTATGTTTCACTTGATATGATTATCGTGTCATAGCTTCTAGCATGCCTTTTCTATTTTCTAGCTTCATCTTGCTTGGGTACATGTCTCATCTAAGTAATCTAGGTCTTCTAGTCATGTTCTCAAAGACTTTTGGTCATTTAATCAACTAATATGTAGAATACACAATAAGGGAAATATAAATTCCATTGATAAAACTACCTCTATGCTAAATACCATTTGAAATGGTATATCCTTGTTTAGGCACTTGTATGTATTTTGATAAGCCTTTAATACTATTGACACATGGTCATCCCAATATTTATGACCAATGTATATCTTTGTGAGGCACATCACTAATATTCTATTAAATGCCTCAATTATTCCATTCACTTGGGGATGGTAAGGTGTCATCTTATGGTGTGCCACCATGTATTTAGTCATTAGGATTTACATAGTTTCATTGATGAATTGCACATTATGGTTTTTATTCACTTGTATGTATTTTTATAAGCCTATAATACTTCTGACACATGATCATTCCAATATTTATGACCAATGTTGTATATCTTTATGAGGCACATCACCAATATATTATTGAATGCCTCAATTATGCCATTCACTTAGGGATGGTAAGGTGTCATCTTATAGTGTGCCACCATGTATTCAGTCATTAGAATCTACATAGTTTCATTGATAAATTGCACATTATGGTTTTTATTCAAACTAAGCATGCACCCATAGAGACTAATGATGTTCTCCCAAATAAACCGTGATGTAATGATAGTTATGTAATATTTTGTTGGTGTTGCTTTGGTCCACTTGATGAAGTAATATGTGGCTGCTAGAATGTATCATGTACTTATGTACCTCATAGTGGGAGTAATAGGCCCAATAAAGTCAAAGGCCCATTTTTTGAATGGTACCTAAAAAGTATGGGAATGATACATATCTCATCCTGATGGTTGGGCTTTCCTAAGCACTAAAATATGTCACACGTCTTAACACAATCTTTTACATCTTGAAATAAAGTTGGCCACCACAAATTTGATTATATTACCTTACGCACTATAACATCTCTAGTGTAATGGCCTCTAATAATCCCCTTGTGCACATATTATAATAATAATTCCCATTCATTCTCTAGGACACATCAGTATAGGACCTCATCATGGATTAACTTGTATATTTTCCCACCAATGAGTTGAAAAGGGGTGGTGTGACCTATGAGCTACTTATTTTCTTTGGGTGTCATGGTCTAGGGTGTAGATCCATACATTATAAATGTAGTGATATCTACCAAATCCTTGAGGATACACTGGACCCTATTAAATTACATGTTAGTAATATCATCTTCAATAAGAACTTTTGCATCATAAAAGTTGATGTAGGATAGATGGTTTGGGCCAAAGTTTTATTTTCTAGGTTTTACTACAACTAAGGATTGGAACTCTTGAAATAAAACTATCCATCAATAAATTTGCCCATGGAAAATAGGCTTGTTCACTAGGTACTTAAGAGCCTAATGATCAGTGAAGAAGATGAAGGGGGTCACCAACAAGTACTATCTAAATTTTTTCAAGGCATAGACTATGACAACCACCTCATACTCAACTGTGGTGTAGTTTTACTCTACCTTCGTCAATTTTATACTTGTAAAAGAAATGGGATGATCCATCTTCCCATCACCTTGTTTCACAAAAATAATGACAATGGAAATATTAGATGCATCAACATGGAAAGGAAATAGAGTTGTCCAGTCAAAAAATGATAATATTAGCATGCTAACTAGTTTGAGCTTTAGGGTCTCAAATGCATCTTACTTATAAAGGTATCTTCTATTGGCATTTTAATATTGGCATAGTTCCTTATGAACTTTCTATAATAACCATATTGTCTAATAAAGGTGCAAACATCTTTATCTGTTGATGGGGTATGGAGCTGAAGGATGATGGCAATATTCATTGGATCAATGAGTAGACCATCTTTACAAATGATGTACCCAAGAAAAGTGCCAAATAGTGATGCAAAAACACACTTTTTAAGGATCACATAAATTTATAGATGCTTGCACCTCTCAAAAATTAGGCACAAGTTGTCATAGTGATTGTTTGTTAATCCATACATAGTCTAATCATCTAAGTACACTAAGAGGAACTTGTGAACGAAGTCTTTAAAAGTAGTGATCACCACTCAAGAGAATATGAATGGTGTATTATTCAATATAAATGGCATCATGTTGCATGTGAAACAAACCCATTCTATCATGAAGGTAGTTTTGGGCTTGTTTGCCTCCTTAATTTAGACTTGATGGTATCTTGAGAACCCATTGGTGAAAGTGTATATTTCCTAACCTATGATGTTATCTAAGACTTCATTGATGAATGGAGTTAGAAATGGGTTAGTTATACAAGTGGAATTTAAAAATTTATAGTTGAAAAAAATATAGATGCACCCATCCTTCTTTATGTTGACGACCATGGGGCTAACCTATTTAGATTCTTGCACATGGTAGATGATGCATATGGCTAGCATACCATCAATCTCTATTTTGACCTTGATATGAAGGTTTGGGTTCATCCTATAAGGTCATTTATTAATAAGTCTTGTGCCATCAATTAAATTGATGCTCATATTCTTGAGGGATGGGTGTGTGCATTTCATGTATTGGTAATTCTAAGGGAACAAGTATTGGAATTCCTTTAGGAGGTCCACAATATGCACTTGTTCCATGTAAGACCAATAAGTTCCTAGAGTAGCAATCTATGGTTCTCCTTTTAAGTTGATACCTACCTTAGTAGTTTTTATTAGTACACGTTAGGGATCTATCTTCTCTTAATGTGAATCCTCAACTTGTCTAATGCCCTCATTTGTTTCTATCCAAAGGTGGGTAGGGTCTTCTTCTTTTAGGTTGATATCCTCAAATTGGCACACTAACTTCCTTTTTCCTATCAAATTTGTCTAGTTGCATACCTTCCATGTGTCATCATATTTGCCATTAGATTTAATATTGAGTGATTTCTCTTCAAATAATGTTGGGAGTGCCAACCTCTTATCACTAAACATGTCTTTAAGGCACTCCTCCAATATTACAGTGTCTTTAAACACTGACCTTTGAATTACCTATAGTGGTTCAATTAGTTCAAGGTTTTAAAAAAAATTTGAGAAGGTGTGAAAAAACTAATCCTTAAGGTAATCCTAATTATCTTTCTAATGGTGCATCTCATTGACAACATACCATGCTCTCACTCACGTCTTCAAGGTTCTATAGAAGGTGTGCACCCATAGGTTTCTTGCGGCATTTTCACCATAGATAGTCCATGTTTCTTCATAAAAGTGTACATAGACCATAGGGTTAGAGTCACCAGAGTAGGCTTGGATGTCCATGTCCTCATTTCTCTTCCCAAATATAATGCAAATGGTTACTTTTACATCTTACCAAGTTGACAAGCTAGGCCTTTGCATTTCCCACCAATGAACAATAGTACTCCTCATTGTATACACTAGTACACCCATTTTATCTACCTCTTTTGGGATGAATGATTTGAGGTCACAGACGTACTCTTCCATGGGATTTATCCCCTCATATCTTATGAATACCATAATTATAACTTTACTTAGGTGAAACACTCTCTTTCCCTTCTTAGTGCAAGGGAACCACCTCTTAGAATCATGATCAATCTAGACCTAACCTATCTTTACTAGTTTTGGTACCTTTACTTACACCAAATATCACCCTCAAATAGTGGTCTCGTATGTTTCCTTGACCCATTGATTGAAAACAACATTGGTGGTGTCTAAGGTTGATCACCCATCTTCCCAAAAAACACTTTGTGATCATTGGGGTCTAGTTTCTTATCACCTTACACCATGATATTATATATGTAGTTGATCTCATCCTTGAGGTTTATACTCTCAACATAGGGGGGTCCTTATTCCTATGAGAGGGGTATAATTACCCTCTCCTTTCCATTATCAAAGGTCATGTAGTGCCTCTTGAATTTCATATCTACATTATTTGCATAACACCATGGCCTTCCTAAAAGCACTAGATAGTTGTCTTATTTTGCTAACTCAATCACTTCAAAGTCAGCATAAAATTTGGTGCTCATGATATATACAACTAAATTATTTAGAATTCTAAAAGGCTACACTCAAGTTTTTTTGGCCATGAAAAGTACATGAGGTGAAGGCCTTAAGGATAGCCTACCCATTTTATCTTAGACATTCTTAGTTAAGATGTTGACCTTAATTCCTATGTCTACAAGGACCTCACAAATAGACCATCCATCAATAGTGGTATTCACTAGGATTGATTGGTTGTACTCCACATTTTTTGTATATTGAACTTCTCATTCCCTTTTCATGTGTAGTTTAGTCACTTTAATTGGATTTTTACCCATATGCTCCAAGATCAAGTTATTTAATAGGGTAAACATCCCCTCTATTTTTAGGAAGCATAAGATCTTTGTTAATTCATTTATCTCAAATTCTTGATTGTCCTATTTATTTCAAGAGGAAGTAACCTACACTTATATATATTTCTCTAGTTGGATCTCCCTTTACAAGTTTTAGATTACACTCATGGCCTACTATAATACATCTTTTTGGCATACAAGGTCTGGCTAAGGTGTAGATTTGGGTTTAGGACATGTTATGTACTCAGTATAACCCTTATCCCCATATTCTAAGTGTAACTTAAGAATTAACACAACTAAAAATTGAGTGGTGAATCCACTACAAGTATTTGCCTATACTTTGACTATATCTATGTAGGTCAGTTGTGCATTTGGGGTCCACTTTTCCATTTTCACCTTATGCCCAATCATTCCTATGCCCTTGTCTATGTTAGGCCTACCTTGGGTCACTTTTTTGTATAGGTTAGGGCACTATTTGACCTTATGGTTTCTTCAAAAATACCCACTGATGAGCTCAAAATATGGCTCATTATTGACATGTTATTTCCCTTAATTCATCTCTCTAAGGATATTATCTTATGCAAAACATAGATGTTAGATAGTTATTACACGAAAAGTAGATATTTATATTGTTTATATTGAACCATATAATAAACCTTTACTTTGTCATTAATGTCTAATACATGGCATGTTTTAGTGATTTTTGTTGTGAAGAATGCTCAGGAAGAAGACATAGGCAATGTAAAGTGAAAGCTCAATTTTGATCTCCATCTAGAAGAACTATGAACTCACACAAAATGTTTCTATGGACTCCACAGGCTTGTTTTTATGGACTCTATAGGTTTATTTATATGGACTCCAAAGGCTTGTTTCTATAAACTATGTAGTCTTGTTTCTACGAACTTTGTAGGCTTGTTTTTATGGACTCTACAGGGTTGTTTCTATGGACTCTATAGGCTCATTCCTATTGACTCTACAAGGTCAATTCCATGGATTTTGTAAAGATAAAGCTATAAATAGGGAATTTGGTGTCTAGATAAGATGAGAGAGAATAATTTTAGCTGGAGTCAAATGAGAAAAATACCTACCTATTATTTTTTAGGATTTGCTTTTGATAAAGTTGTATATATTTAGATCTTAAGAATATTATAGGATAGTATATCTATTTCATCAAAATAATTGGATCTCTTGGAAATCCAATCTCCTATCTTTGGATGAGTGGATCAACCAAGGAATCCTATTTCTTTTCATCCTATTCTAAGTTGATTGTATTAGTATAAAAGGTAAGACTTTTGTCATTGAAAAGTATTAGAGAATAGAGGAAAGATATATACAAACATATTATAGGTTTTAGCCAGATTGTAATAATTTCAATTTTATGAATTATTAATTCAATTTATAGTATTGATTAATCTTTGTTCTTGAGTCTGAGAGGAGCAAGGGCCCACTCTCCTTGGAACTAGTAATTTTATACGATACTTATGTTATGTTCTATTAACCATTTATTATAAATAATTAGAATCTTGTTAATGTTTGCATTCATTCATAAAAACATCAAAACAAATTCAAAATTTAAAAGGCATTTCCTTATCCCAAATTCATTTCCTTTTCAAGCAAAGTGTGTTTTATTTTAAAGAAAGCGTGTGAAGCAAATTTCCTTTTCTAGTTAAACATCTCCATTTCCATGCAAGCGTAAATAGGAGTGTGATTTTACTTTAAAGCAAAAGAGTGGATTTATTTGATTAAATAGTTAAATCTTTTCATTTCCATTAAAAGAGTGAATCAATTAGTTTAAGATACATTTCTTTCTTTAGTCAAAGTTAGAATAGGACCATCAAACACCCCCATAAGTAGACGTCTAGATCTACCATCCTACACCTTACTATAGATAGCTTTAGACACCAACCCTATTTGATAAGACATCAATTGAACATTTATTAAATGAGGAGTTAAATGACACTCATCATTTTTGGCACCATTTTTGGGGAAACAAGGTGTTAGTAAGGTATTAATTATTGGTCTAGAGTAAAAAATAGAATTTTTTTGTAAAAACCATAAAATTCCAAAACAATTCAATAAATTGATGTACCATCCTAGAGACTCTAAAAGATGATTCATCCTAAAATTTCCACCAAGAACATAAGTTAAAATCCTTTAATATCTCTGAGTAGTGAACCAAAAGTTACGAATGAAACATATCTACAAGAATCTTTAGAAACTTGGATAGAAACCAAGCCATTGCCACAAGCAAGCCCCATAGGACAAATTCCTCATGATAAATCTCTTGCAGGAAGACATTATTTATAAATTTCTAAGGACTTAGAAGAAGCATTTCAAAAATCCATAGCTGAAGAAAATTTTGAGAACTTTAAACGACTTAGAAAATGTTGCAATGTGGGATCTGTGATGCAACAAATCATGATACCAAACATTGCACCCTTCTGCCTATTTTAAAAAATCAAATGAAAACACAAGTCTAGTCCACTAAAGAAGTAAATTATATCCAAAGACAAAAATTTACCCCCCAAAACTAGGCTCCAAGATAGTTTAATACAAGAAACCCAGTTAATCCATGGATGGCACCATGGAATGTTTTAGTTCCTTCACCTTTTTGGAATCAACGCCAAATTCCACCAATCTAAAATCCATAGGTAGGACAAGAGTGGATGCCAACACCCCCATGGATGGTGCCATAGCCATAGCAACAATGGGTACCATAGCAGTAATGGATGCCATAGTAGTATCAACAATGGAATCCTTAGTGGAACCCATAGAAACAATTCACCCAACCAAGAAGACCACTTCAATAGAAAACTATAATGCCACCCCCAGTTATTCATCAACAAGGATAAATAAATCAACCCTCAATGCCTACATAACTAATAGAAAATTTGAAAAATAAACAACTAGCACCTATTTATGTTAATAAATAGGAAGAGATAATGAATGCTAGAGCTATTAATTATTCAGACATACATTTAAGATCAGAGAAAACTATACAAAAACCTCTAGTTCTCATTTCTGAGATACCTGATGAAAAAGAAAAAAAAGAATCGTCTCAATTAAACATTAGAGAGGCTGAAATCAAAATGATCCCTAAAGCAAATAAAGAAAAAACTACTACACCAGTAGTTCCTTTTCCCAAAAGATTAAAAGAAATTGATATTAAACCAGGATCAAACTTGGTCCATGAGTTTCAAAATATCAATATTGAGGTACCCCTACTACAAGCTATTAGGGATATACCTAAATTGAACAAGATCATAAAAAACCTTTATATCAAGACACCTGGGAGGAAAGAAAAATATCCAAGGACCATTCATGTTGATGGAAAAGTTGTTATTTTATTAGTAGGAAAACTATTAGTTCTAAAATATGCAGATCCAAGAAGCCTAGTGATCATAGTTATAATTGGAGGTAAATAAATTCCTAACATCTTGGTGGATTTGGGAGCATTAATTAATGTTATGACAATTGATACTCTCCATACATTATCTCTTATGAGAATGCAACCCACAACTACCATTTTTCAAATGGTAGACCAATCTGTAACTAAACTAGAAGGGACTATAGAAAATGTTGAAGTATTAATAGAATCTTAGGAATATCCAATAGATTTCATGGTCTTGTAACTTAAAATAAAGAATCTACAATATCCCATAATCTTAGGTAGACCATGGTTGGCTACTGTAGTAGTACTAATTGATTGCAAGTCAGGAGACATGACCATTTCTAATGGGTTAAAATCCAAATGCATCTCTTTGTATCCTCCTAAAAAACCATCAACAAATCACATACAATAACTTTAGATGGATGAATCAAACAACACATCAAACAAAATTTCCTCCTTAGCTATGATCATAGTTAAAAAAACACTTGAAAGAATTGAATGCAGACATATACCCAAAATCTATAGACTCTACTAGTTTGAAAGCTACAGACTCTGCCAGTCAAGAAACTATGGACTACCTCAGTTTAGGATTCTTGGGTCAGACAAAATATTATGAAACCTCCAATTCTAATTATTATATTGTTTCCTCACTATATTAATGTATTGATTAGTGAAAGTGTGTGGAAATTGGTAGAACAATAGCAAACTTATTTCTTAGATGCATTCCATTATTCTTTAGCAAGACTGATTCCTCCTGGAAAATAGTTTGTTGATCATATAACTATATTTCATAAGCTACTTCCTCATCCATGTCATCTAAACTCATTGATTAGTGAATTAAAGAAAATAGAATCCAACTAGCTAGGCACAAAACCAATCATTGTATTACTTGGAAAGATTTTGAACATCAATAGTTGGTTAACAAATGAAGAGGAAGATCAACTCTTTGAAGTACTAGAAAGACATACCAAGGCTTTTGCTTGGGATTATATTGACATGAAGGGAATTCACCCTAGCATATGCACTCATCACATTTACATAGAATCTATCAAACTGATCAGATAACCATAAAGAAGAATAAACCCAACATTAAAGG
>JARHVA010006299.1:502500-575000 GCA_037957365.1 Torreya grandis
AAACTCCTTTCAAAAGGAACTCTCCAATCCTAATGGAGGAGCCAATTCTAGAGGAAGAGCCAATCATGACAGAGGAATCAAGTATGGTAGGACAACCACATGTTTTAGTTGAAATTGTAATGAATAAAGGAAAAATGGTAAGCACAAATGAGAAAGGTGAGTCATATAATCTAAATGATCCTATTATGCAATTAACTTTAAAACTTTCTCAAGCTCAAGCTCTTGAGCAACAAAAAACAACTGACATTGTTGACTTGATCAGTCAATTATAGAATAAGGATCATCTCAACACATTATTGGTGCAAAAATTAGACACAACATCTACCAATCATGCAACAAAAGTTCACAAATTAGAGGAAACAATAAAGGAAAATGAAAGTGAACAAATAGACCTCAAGATATATGTAGAAACTCTGAAGAAGGAAAATAAGAGATTGTAGATTTTGGTAAAATCTTCCAAATCACCTTCTAATGTTGCACCTTCTCCTCCTAAGGTATTTATTGACTGAAGTTGTCAAACAAGTTGTCTAAGAATTCTTACTTTGCAAATGCTAAATCAAATTGAAGAATAATATTCCATACTTAAATAAAAAACAAAGTTGTAACTTTTTCAAACAAAATATTTGAAAATGAAAATAAAGAATTAGAAGCTAAGGTCCAAGATTTAGAAGAAAATTTGTAGGATGCATGCAAATTAGGGGAATCTCTTTTGGCATGTAGGAATCCTTCTCCTACATATAGTATATTTTTATTTGAACAATTTTACAGGGGGCAGCTTCTGAAGATCTCTTGTCATCTTCCTTACAAGATTTCACAGCCAACAACATTTTTGAAAATTTTCTATAGTGTTGAACCTAATTAGAAGGATTTTTTTTATGATTTTTATTTGCATGATTTGATCATAGGAGACTATGAGCACAATAAGTTATTAATAAACATTCATGTAGGAGAATTTCAACTGAGGGCATTGCATTCTACATTCAAAAATCAACTTGCATAGAAAAGTAGATTTGAGGAGTATACAAATTATGCTAAGACTATAGGATTGTGTATTAGACTAGCCTTTCCTATCCCCAGATTGATCAAACAAAATTTTAATTGTGCTTGTTGTGATTGTGTATATGATTGTGCTATTTATTTTGACTTATTTTCAAGATAGATTTTCAATTCAGTGGTGATTGC
Source organism: Torreya grandis (assembly GCA_037957365.1). Taxonomy (NCBI): domain Eukaryota; kingdom Viridiplantae; phylum Streptophyta; class Pinopsida; order Cupressales; family Taxaceae; genus Torreya; species Torreya grandis. The sequence continues at coordinate 503,683 of JARHVA010006299.1, forward strand.
AAGTTTGCAAAAGTGGGACCAACTTTTAGTGCCGCTTAAAATATGAGAGGTCATGTCTCCAAATAACTTAAGATGGAGTATGAGGAGAGCTTCCTTAATTTTGGAAATTTTAATAGAGGTAATAAACTATGGAGGAGAAAATAAATGGATTGGCATGAGATATAAACCCCCTTTATTGATCATACCTATTATAGGAAGGTAGAGTTGGGCTCCATAATCAGAGGAGCAATTTAATATGTGGAAACAAATGATTCAAGAACATTAGGGGTTTACAAGCAATTTATACATGCATATAATAGATGAATTTGATGACTATGATTTGAGTCAGAGTGTGAAAAGTAGATGCTAGAGCTATGAATGTCAATGAATGTTTGCAATGGGACTTACAAAAGGTAAAGCTTGGGGGAGATGATGAGCTCAGAATATGGCTCATTATTGACATGTTATTTCCCTAAATTCATCTAAAGATATTATCTTATGCAAATCATAGATTGTTAGATAACTATTACATGGAAAGTAAATATTTGTCTTATTTATATTGAATCAAATACTAAATCTTTACTTTGTCATTAATGTCTAATACATAGCATGTTTTAGTGATTTTTGTTTTGAAGAATACTCAGGAAGAAGACATAGGTGATGTATAGTGAAATTTCAATTTTGATCTCCATTCAGTAGAACTATGAACTCACACAGAATGTTTCTACAGACTCTGTAGGCTTATTTCTATGGACTCTAAAGGCTTATTTCTACAGACTTCAGAGGATTGTTTCTATGAAATCTACAAACTCTATAGGTTTAATTATATAGACTTTGTAGGCTTGTTTCTATAGACTCCATAGGCTCATTCTTATCGACTCTACAAGGTCAATTCCATGGATTCTATAAAGATAAAGTTACAAATAGGGAAGCTGGTGGCCAGATAAGATGAGAGAGAATAATTCTAGCTGGAGTCAAATGAGAAAAATACCCTTCTACTATTTTGTAGGATTTAATTTTGACAAAGTTGTATATATTTGGATCTTAGGACTATTATAGGATAGTATATTTATTTCATCAGAATAATTGAATCTCTTAGAAATCCAATCTCTTATCTTTGGATGAGTGGATCAACCAAGGAATCCTATTTATTTACATCCTATTTTGAGTTGATTGTATTAGTATAAAATGTATCATAATCTACCATCATACAGGCACATACTTTTTGAGAGTCCTTGTGTAATCTCTTTGAGTATGTAAATGCTCTATTATTTAAACTCTAGAATGTCAAATTCCTTAAGGAATGGCTCCTTTAGGTTATGGGCATGATCAAGTAGAGTGGTCACAAACTAGGTTGTCTTGTGATTCGATTGGGTTATACCTTGAGCACATCACTATAGTTCACACTTCAACACATTCTCTACAACATTTTATATGCCAAACTACTCTAACAAATGCATGGCCATTTCATAATAGATTTACTATAGGGGTAGCTAGGATTTGAGGTGCTTATCCCCCTAATGTCTATCTTGGTGGTGGTCCTCTAATGCCTCTGACCACTGGGTTAGGCATTGGTATTGTATTTACTACTAGCACTATAGATGACAATGGTGTTGTACTAATTATTTTTGGCACCAAACCACTTACTATGGGGCTATTTCCCGCTCTACATTACTAACATCAGTTGAACTAGTATATTTACACTCAAGTTCTATTGTGGAGATATATCACCTAATGGTCTAGAGGTAATTATGCTCACCTCCTCATGTAGAATGATTTGTTCAATCAAAAAGTTACACTCTAAGTCTGAAAAATGTCTAAAATCTATGTCGATAATAGGGTCAGTTATCACTTCTATTTTTTATTTAAGTGGTGGATCTAGGGCATGAGAATGCATCTAAGTTTTAAAGGGGGTAGGCTCATCAAGTGTATCTTTAGTTACCAAATCTTGTAGGAACCCAATTAATTATATGCCTATCAAGTGTTGATCTTGATCCATCATTTCACTATATTCCTCATCCTCTTACTACTATATTTAAAGAGATCTTTCCCCATGCCCTTCCCACTCATTATGAGTTCTCTCAACACTTCCAAGTTCTATATCTTCCATTGGTATACACCATATATTAGTATAGGTCTATCTCTTAAGCTCTCATGTGTCAATTTGCTCATCCCCTTCCATTGCACTTCACCTACACATCACCTTTTCCCCCTTTACATTGCTCATACGTGACAGGACTTTAGCCTTCCATCCCAAAAGTTTTAAATTCATAATGTACCATTATATTTTTGAGATCTATGTTGAATTCCTTTATAAACATGCCTCTAGGTGTTTTTCTTAATTTTTGTTCATTTCTTAATTTGGAAGCAAGTAATGAAACTAGTAATAGGATGTGTATAAGAATACCTAGTAAAAGTACATGCATGATCTAGATGATGGTAGGAACTGCTCTTTGGCTTAGAAGGAATAGCCTACATATATTAAATACATTAAAAATGGGTTTTTAGATGGATGGTTGAGTGGACTACCTAGTATGAGCTAGATCTAAGAAGCATATACTTTCTAAGAGGTTGTCAATCTACTATGTATAAGAGTTAAGTTGATATTAATGAAAAGAAAGAATACTTACATTCAATAATTGGAAAGTAAATTAATGTAAGATGAGATGAAAGTAATTTTTTTATTTTAAAAAATGACTAAATGTAGAAAAATTAGGTTAATACTGATGCTAACATAGTTGGGGTTAGGTTCAAAAAATAAAAAGTCTTTGTGGATAGGTAGGAACATAGAAAATAGGGTTTGGTTGGGGTTAAGGGGGTGAAAATAACTTGATATTATTTTTTTCCATAGTGACCATCAATGGTTGGGTGAACTGTTGATCGTTAGGCTAACCATCAATAATTGGGTGACCATCAATGGTTGAGGTGACCATCAACAATTTCTTGTGAAATTTTTGAAATGATTAAAAAAGTAATGGTAGATTAGGTAATTAGTCAAGCAGAGGGATGTTATGGATCTGAAGGATAGAAAATAGGATAAAGATAGGTATGGATAGGGTAGGGAGGTTATAAATGAAATAGAGCAAATAAATCAAGCATGAGATACCTATAACTTAATGGTAGAAGACTAAAGCAATTTAGCTAGAGTGATAGTACTTTGGCCTTTGAAATTGATTCTGATAGAGGTTTGGGTCTTTGTTGATACTACTTATTTGTTGAAGGGATGATGGATACTTGTATACAAGATAGCTTGGATGCATATTATTGGATTTTTATATCTGAATCTCCTCTTACTTCTCTCATTTCATAGGATGAAGTTACTAATTAGTGTAGGAGGAAGTTGTTAAATGGATAGAGGAAAAAGTTACTAATTATGATGCTTTAAATTAGGATAGCCTCACATAAATGAATTTGTTAAATGTAGCCATATTTATCTCATATAGTTGGTAATTCTTTAAATCAAGTTTGGAGACCTGACCATCGATGTTCAAGATAACCATTGATGGTTAGGCTAACCATTAGTAGTTGAAGGTCTAGATGAAAATAAGTTAAAAGAGAGGTGAATAAGAAAGTTAAGTTAGGTAGGGTTTCTAAGTATTTTGACATCAAAAACTATGTAGTTTTTAAGTGTCTACATTTTTCCCCTTTTTGTTATGTGGCTTTGAATTAACCAGCTATAAAACCAAAATTAATTATTGAGTAAGGTATGGTTTCCTCAAGTATGGGAGGAGGTGTTACCCCTCAAACTAGAAGTTGATGAGGCAAAAGCAAAATTAGGTCAGGGTTTGATAAATGGTAAAGGGTGAGTCACAAGGTGGGTGACACAAAATAGGTTGGGCATTGAAAATGAAAACTTACATACAAAATATGACTAAGTGCGATATACAATATTGTGTAAAGACTAAAGTTGCTAATGTTGATAAAAATAAGGTCAGGTTTTAGGGAGATATATGATAGGGTAACCAGTCCATAGCATTGGTCAAAATTGATTGATCCACTCCTATCAAGTCATCTAAATATCATTAATGTTTTTTATAGGTATCTAGGGTAGGAATGCTCTCATAAAATAAGACAAATGGTCTATTCATGCACAAGGTGGTGTGAATTTAAAATTTTCAACATGGCAAGGTTAGTTGGTGAAATAAAAATTATCAAGGTAAGGTAATCACAAAACATGTAAAAGTTTAGGTAAAAAATGGCTAAAATTGAGGTGGATGTAGTCTAAAGGGTTGATCAGAGAAGAGTAATTCTTGATAGGTCAATTTTAGGGTGGGTATAGATTAGAGGATCTCCCCAAAAGTTTAGAACCAAGGTGGGGTGCTCTAAAATTTTGAAAAAAGGTAGGGGACCCTGACCATCAATGGTTAAGGATTTCCCTAGAGTCAACCATCGATGATCACCCTCATCATCGATGGTTAGGATAAAAACCTAAAATCTAGAAGAGCAAAAGTAAAATTAAACTTTGTTTTTACCATTTGACTTTTGGTGTTTTCACTCTAGGTGTTTTTTGCATTTTGTCATTTGTTTTTTGAGCTTGTTGAGTTGGAGGTAATTAATTAGGTGATTAGTTGTGTGGGGTTGATTGAGAGTTGATTCGATGGAGGGTGGATGAGATGAGATGTGTATATATGAAGATATGTAAAATGGACAATATGTTTTGTCTTATGTTTTGATAGGAATGATGTTTTGATAGTTATATATTATGGGTGATGAGATAATGGAATTAAAATGTGTTTTGTGATTAGATGTTTAAATTTGATATGTTGATAATTTTAGGTGATTTTTTATGTGTATATGAGGGATGATGTGGTTTTTCATGATGATAGATATGATGGTTTTGATTATTTATTTTAATGATGTGGTTTATGATACAATTGATGTTTATATGCATAGATGGGATATGGCTCATAATATTTTGAGGCATATGGATCAGTGTTATTGTGAAAATGATGTTTTGAATGTTTGGATATGATATGTGATATTAGGATATAATGAAGACACATAAATTTGGTATAGGTAAAAAACTAAAGGTTGTAAAATTATAAAATAATCATGAGACACATGTTTTCATGAAATAATAATGAGAAGGTAAGAAAGGCATGATGTGTTCATTAGTAAGGATATAAAAAAACTGAAGTTTAACTAATTTAATAAAAATAAGCCTTTTGAATGCTTTGAATTTGCTTGGTTTGAGTGAAAAGATGGAATCTTGATAACATTATGCCAAGTAAACTTAGAATCCCTTGAATTTTAGAGGGTATAAAGGGGAAAGTATGTGATAGGTAATTTAAAGGGAAATGGGTGATATAGTAGCTTGATGTGGGTTATTTGTTCCCTTCTATAGGTGACTTAATAACTATAATAGACAAGTCCATGTCTTAATATAAAGTATAGACTGATCGATGTGATAAGTCTACTAAATATATATATGAAAGAGCTGATTATAGCCCCTTTTTAGATAACTCACTTTGATTTTGATCTAGTCCCCCCTTTTTTGTCTTTTGTTGTTTTTGATAAAAGGGGTGAAGTTGCTTGATGTGGGAAGCTTCAGATGATTGTTTTGATAAATTTATCTTAGCCATCCTTCAAGGGAGTGGTCTAAGTTTGGATTTATTTTTATGTTGTAGTTGTCCTTCAATGGAGCAATCTATATTTTAAGCAATATCTAGTTGTTGGGTCGCTATCCTTCAAGGGAATGGTATAGAATGCTAGAGATATGAACCCAAGTGATATTTTGATATCCCAGTTTGATTTTGAGTACTAGGTTGAGATATGGACAAGTCTATTTGGGTTTAGAGGTCTACCTTTATGGAGATAAGACTTTTAGCACAAAAGGTTGATGATATATGAGGGAAAGTGGTTTGAGAGACAACTGATCATGGGATTCCATCTAAATAGAGATGAAAATTATCCATGAGAACTATGCCATGGGTAGACCTATGGTATCGGTGCTTAGGATGAGGCTATAACTATGATGGATAATCACATGGTCCTATGTTATAATCAAGTGTCCCCAAGAAGAATAGGGATAAGTAGGTAAAGGGAAATGAAAATCTCATAAACCAAGAGATGAGCTTAAGTTAGACACAAAGGTGAGTTTGATCCTTATTTTAACAATATAATGGATGTAGATGCAAAGCATTAAGAGGCTTAGGTTTTGGTTTGCCTTCAAGAAAAGACAAGTGATAAGCTCCTATTTCATACTTATGGGTTATGATGTAGGGTCCAAGCCAATTGAAATCAAATTTTCCTCTTTTTATTTTTTCCATATTAGTTACACATTGGTTTTCCTTAAGGACAAGGTATCTGATATTGAATTCTTACTCTTTTAGGTGTTAATTATATGTGCACTCAATTCATTCCTAATAGACACAAAGATTATTAAGGGTTGTAAAGTGATGTTCATCAAGGAGTTTAAGTCAAGTGAGTTATTCCTAATGATAATCACTCTTAGAAAGGATCTCATGCAAAGATATGTAAAGAGAATAAATCTGGACTTTGAGAGGTAAGACTACCTTTGCTCTAAAGATGAGAGAGAAAGGGGTAGCACCCATAGAGGTTTAAATTCTAGTGTGATAGGCCCATAAATAAAATGGGATGTGTAAGTACCAATCTTGACCTAAAGAACTTACTAATTTGGTTAGCATTTTATTGAGGGTTTTATTATAAGCTTCCACCTATCCATTTGTTTGTGGTTGATAGGGTGAGGAAAAGATTAAATTGATGTCAAAAGTGTCATAAAAACTTTAGACCTTCTTGTTTTTAAAGTATTTTCTATTATCAGTGATGATCTTATGAGGAACACCAAAGTGGCAGGTTAAATGGTGATTAATGAAATTGATAATCTTTTTGGCTTTGGTTGAGATAAGAGAGATGGCTTCCACCCACTTAGTGAAATAGTCGATGGTGATAATGATATATTGGTGTCATTATGAATAATGGGGATTGATTTCTCTAATAAGATCAAAACCCCATTGTGAGAAGGGCTAATAGTCTTTGGGTACTCAAAGGCCATGAACTGGTGCTTGATGTAAGTTAGCATGATATATACATTTTACACACTTATTTATGTAATCATAGTAATCGTAATTAAGGGTGGGCCAATAGTAGCCAAGGCTAAGGATATGCTTAGTGATAACTAGGCCATTAAAGTGTCCCCTAAATATTTTGTCATGTGTTTCTTTAATAGTGTGGAAACTTCATGACTACACATATAATGGAGAAAGAGGTTGTCAAATCTAAGTTTATAAAGGATTCCCCATAGTATGGTGTAACAAGAGGTACTATAAATAAGTACTCTTTGGGCATTCCTTGAAATGTTGGGAAGAATAATGTTGAGGTTAAGGTAGTTAAAAGTTTGGTTGTACCAAATATTAGAAGGAGATACCTCCACACTACAAATGGTAGGGAGGTCAAAATTGATATATGAAGGTGTGATAAAGTGATGGATGGTGACAAATAATTTAGATTCGGTAGGTTGAGATGGGATTTGGGAAGTAAGGGAAGCCATCATGTTTATAAAATTATTGGTAGATCAAGGAACTGCATGGATAAGGTAATGATCAAATGATGTTAAGAGTATGTCTATGAGTTGTTTTGACTTCGATAGGACACCATTTTTAAATTGGTAGGATCCATTGGCTTGGTTGATGACAAGTTGGTAATTGTCAAAGATACTATTTTTTTAGCTCCTAAAGATAGAGCAATTTGGAGACCTATGACCAGGGCTTCATACTCAGCAACATTATTGGTGTACTTGAAGTCAAGTTTAAAGGAAAGGGGAAGAGGTTAACCATTAAGGGGAATGAGAATGATTCTAGCACCTTCACCATGTTGGCATTTGGATCCATCAAAAAACATGGTCATTTGGTAGGTGGATTCCTCCTGAGAAAGAGTTTTAATGGACTCATTAATAAATGCAAGAAAAAGCAGTTGATTTTATAGTAGAGAAGCTTCAACCAATTGATCAATGATGACTTTACATTTAATGTAATTTTGTTGGATAAACTTAAGATTAAACTCAGCTAGGAGCGTGAGCTCCTTAGGCATACACTAGTTTTGGTATGATTTAGAGTGCATGTACTTGAGTGGGTTAGTGTTAGAGATGACATAGGTTTTATGATTAAGAAGGTGGTGATAGAGTTTGGAGGCCACAAAGACTAAGGTGAGGTAAAGTTTCTTAAGGTTATTATACTGAGTCTCATATTCTATAAGTGTGTGGCTAATGTATTAGATAGCTTGCTCTTTATTATGTTCATCATGATGAGTGACCATTGCCCCTATGGAATGATATGTGGTAGATATATAAAGTTAGAAGGGTTGATCCTCTTTAGAAGGAATAATAATGGGTGGAGAAAAAAGGTACTCCTTAATTGAATTAAAGGCTTGTTGACAGTCCTTGGTCCACTTAAAAGACGTCTATTTCTTTAGGAGATGGTGAAAGGGTTGACATCTATCTAATATCTAGGAGATGAAGCGATGGATGGATTAAATCTTCCCTTATAGGCTATAAAATTTCTTAAGGTTAGTAGGAGGAGGAATCTCTAAGATTTATTAGACTTTGGTAGGGTCTATTTTGATTCCTTGAAGAGAGATGATAAAACCCAAAAGTTTTCTCGATAAGACCTAAAAAATGCATTTCTTAGGGTTGATCCTGACATGATAATGGATTAGTTAGTCGAAGATAATTGAAATAATAGCTATGTGATCATTTTGGTGTTTATATTTCCCAAGGAGACCATCCACATAGTCCTCTACAATTTTATGGATGAGATCATGGAATATATAGGTCATGTCATGCTGATAAGTTGATCTGGTGTTCTTTAAACCAAAAGGCATGACCCTATAACAAAAGGTTACCCATGGAGTGATAAAGTAATTTTTATGTTGATATTTAGGGGCAATAAATATTTGATAATATCTTTAGAAACCATCCATGAGAGATAACATCTCATGGCTAACTATAAGATCAAGAAGTTGGACAATGTTTGGCAAAGGAAAGTCATCCTTTAGGAAAGTGAGGTTGAGGTCACAAAATTTGATGCAGAGGTGAAGTCCCCTATGGGCTTGGTGATGAGAATGATGTTATAAACCCATTATGGATAATAAATGGGTTGTATTAAGTCAATGGATAAGAGGTGTTGAGGTTCTTCTTTAACTAGAAGGGTGATGCAAGGATGTATCTTATAAAGATTTTACCACACTAGCTTAATCCTCAAGATGGATGACAATGTTGTGAAGGGAAATAAAAGGGTAAATTTTGGGCACATATTAATAGGAACAAGCAAATTCTATGCTATTATTATGAAGGAAATAATGGTAATCTTGTTTCTCCATGGAATTTAAATATTGGTCAATTTTGATGATATGAGGGTTATCCTAAATACTCAAGTTGACATTGATAGTGGATTCATTTAGCATGGTTTGGTTCTCAAGAGGAAGGGATTTATGGATATAAAATTCCTCTACACTGAGGTAGGTGAGAATGGAATCATCATCTTGATGTTGGATGGTATTGATGATAGGATAATCTCACTCTATCATTTTGAGATGGATGAGAGGAAGGTTTTTGGTTTGACCACCCTTTTGATAGGTTAAGGGGCCCAAACTAATAATATTGATTAAAAAATTTAGATGGGATGATATCAAAGTTTTTAGTCTTTAAGGGAGATGGGGTTGGTGAATATGGGATATCCTCTTCAATGGTAGTGATGGGTTTTGGTAAGGTGGGTTCTTCTAATGGTATGAACCCAAGGTTGAACAAATCATGAGGTTTTTGATTTTTTTTATAGGTAGCTCATGAGGTCCTTATTCATAAAGGATAAATCTAAACCCCTTATAAGCACACCTATAAATGTAAGCTTTAGTAAAGGTTGGTTTATTGAGACAAGAGAAGTCAGAGGTGAATGATTGGATGGATGAGGTAGTGGCAAGAGCGAGAAGAGGTTGATCAAGTCCCCCATAGATGAAATTTGTTTGATTTTTGGGGAGCCTAAAAGGGATGATGGTTTTTATTTTGGGATCATATGAAAGATCCAAGACTAAAATATGATACTCCCTAAGTGAGAGATGTTAGAATGTGGATTTTAAGGGGTCCTCTATAGGGATCTAGGAAGAAGGGATAAATGACCTAGTTGAAGTTTCGTCACTATTATGGGTAGGAGTGTTATTGGTTTTGGTTGGTGGTGTGGTGGTGTCATTATTATTTATGGTGAGGTGGATGAAGGAGGAATAATAATTTAATTAGGTTGATATGTCATATTTAAAGTGGCAAAAAGACTAGGGTCAGCTTTGATGGTAACAATTTAACCTTTATGCTCAAATTTGACACATTGATGTTAGGTATAAGGGACATAATTCTTGGCACAGATCCAAGGGAATTAAAGTAACATATTATATTATAAATTTCCCTCTATAACATAAAATAGTTCAATAATGGTGTGAAGTCCCAAGTGGATATGAAAGATAATTGTCCTTAAAGTAGTGGCCATGGTATCATTGAAGGAGTAAAGGACCATTATGTTTTCTAAGATGATGTTCTTAGGAAAATGAATTTGGTCATAAGCATGAGAGGAGATAATGTTGATTCTAGATACTCCATCAATCATCACCCTTTTAATATGGGTTTGATTAATGTATATAATGATGAAAAGGGGAGGATCAGGATCCTCAGATTGAATAGGAGGTATTTTAAAACCCTGAAGGGTGATGAAGGTAGAAAGTTGGAGGGCTCTAAAAAAGGGTGTAAGAGGTTATGGGTCATTTAGTTAAACCTCCATAAATTTAAAATACTCTATCAGTACTTGAAGATGGTAGGGTAAGGTTTTGATTAGTTCATAAAGGCCCATTTTCACTAGTTTCTAGTGAAGTTGTTTTAATATGATATACTATATGGAGTCAGAAGGGTTGGAGGAAGAGGCTCCCAAAATTGATAATTTGGGTTTTGGTGGTGGGATAGGTGAAGGTGTAGGTATTTGGGTTTGGTTAGAAGGCTAAGGGGTTAAAGGGTATGTCTAAGGAGTGGAAAGTTTAGCTTTTCAATTATCCTTTTGTTGGGTCCAAGATTGGGTAACCATATAAATAGTGTGGATGGGGGGATTTGTTAGGTTTGATGGTTGCTTTGGTTCCTCCTTCTCACTCTTGAGTGAGAGTGGTGGAGTAGGTAAATTTTGGATAGGTTGAGTTGATGGTTAGATTGGTAAAAGAGGTTAATCTAATAATATATCAACCCCATCATATAGGCTATGAACAAGTTCTTGGAGAGATTTTTAGTTCTATATGTAATGTCCCAATACCTTATGGTATGCATAGATCAAGTTATCATTGAACTAGGAGGGTTTGGTATTAGAGGTTTAGAATGGTTTGATAGGTGGTAAGCTAATGGAAGAAGTTTGCAACAACCTTTATAGGATATTTGAGTAAGATTCATGTAAAGGTTTTGAAGGTGATGAGTTTATATTTTTAGGGATGGGAGCCTTCTTATAAGTAGTTTTCACCTTATAAGTTTAAGGTGGTGGAATGTTTTTAGTTGGTGGTTGGGATTTCCTAGTTATGGTTATATTTAGGGTAGATGATTTGAGAGTATAAGATTTAGATGATGAAGGGTTGGATATAGGTGGTAAATTATAGGTGGATAGGTTAGATAAGAATGAAGGATAACTAGATGATTTGGTATGGGTAGGTGTAGATAGAGAAAAAGGGTATGGTTTACTAGAGGAAGAATAGGTAATTGGTATGGTATAAGGATAGGGTATAAAAATAGAAGGTAAGTGGGAAGGAGGTGGTATGGGTCTTGTTTGAGGTTGAGTTTTGGATAACTCTACCTTCTCAATTGGTTTGGTTGGGGGTTTCTTTGGTGGACTAGATGGAGTTAAGTCCAACTTTAAATAGGGGTGAGTTTGATTAGGGGTGGGAAGAATTCCTAGATTCTTGATAGGCTTGGTAAGAGAGGCATAAAGTGATTTGGTAATGTTAGATGGAGGTGGTTTGGATGATTCACCTATGGTTTTGGAGGAAGACATGTTCTATGAATATGTAATAATGATTTTAAGGGTGGATTTGAGTGAGGTTGAGGATTCATATTTGTTTTGGTAAGGGAGCCCTAGACAATGCCAAAAAGTGGCTCTATCAAAGTTGAGTTGAGAAGTGAACTCTAAACTTTGAACTAGTTTAGAAAAGGTCTTGTAGATGGAATGGTTTCAAAAATGAATCCCCTAGTTAGAGAAGAGGGAATAGTTCCTCCATCCTTGTTCTTGATGGGAGGTTCCAAAATTGGTGGTTGGGTGAATGAGGAAACTTTCTCATGTGGGATGGTTTCCAAAGAGGAAATAGATGGTTTTATGATGGGGGAGGTAGGTGTAGTGTCCTCAAGTGAAGGAATAGACATGACCACCTCCTTTGTTTGGGTGTCTTAAAGAATGGAAGGCATTTCTACCACTTTAATGGGTGGAATGGAAGAAGAATAAATGGTTAAAGTAAACTTTGTCTCCTTTGGTGTTTCCATCAAAGGAAAGGTGGATAAAGCTAAGGTCTCATTAGGTGAAGAGAGAGGGGTGGTTGATTCCTTCATTTGGGTACCTAAAGGAATGGAAGGTAAGTTCACTACTTTCATGAGTGAAATGGTAGAAGAAGTGGTTGAGGTAATTGTCTCCTCAATAATAGGATCACTAATAATTACATTGATTGTATGTGCCTCATGAGAATGAGATGATTCTCATTTGTTGTCATGGAAATAAGTAGAAGGAGCATGCTTGGGAAAATGTTTGTAGAAGATGTCAAAGGACTGGTTGGAAGGTACATTAGGATTATCAAATGAAAATTTTCCACTATTGATTAAGCTTTGGACAAGACTTTTGAAGGTATTGCATCTATTGATGTCATGTCCAATAAATCGGTGAAAGGAACAATGGTCATTCTCATTGTACCACCCAAGCATGGGGTGAGAAGCATAAAATTATTAGGGTGGTTAGCTTTGAGAAATTTATCTAAAACTAAATCATAAGACTCCCCTATGGGATTATATTGTTTTGGAGGAGCTTGGTTTTGGTTTTGGTTTTTCTGGTAAGAAGGGTTGGAAGAATTGGTTTGATGGGGTTGGTTGATACTTCATGGTGGATAAATTTTTATAATAACTAATTTTATGCATTATTTTTTCTTGGTATTAAGTTGGTTGGATTGGTTAGTGGTTTTGGTAGATGGAGGGTCATTAGATTTAAAGTTAGAATTTTTGTTACATAATTTCAATTTCCCTTCATTAATGGCTCAATTTTCAAATTTTGTGTACCATGGTGAATGCCTCATCAAAAGTTTTGAAAGTTTGAACTTGAAGAGTGGGGGAAATATGTTTGGCATAGCCTTAAGAGAAGAGTTAATTCAACTCAGGTTGGGGTAAGGAGAAAGAAAGTTGGTTGATGAGACCTCTCTATTTGGATATGAAATTGATGGTTGATTCATCATTAAATTGCCTAATAGAATAGAGGTCAATAATAGAAACCTTTTTATATATATTTACTAAGAAGTGATATAAAAATATTTAGGCCAGTTGGGAGAATGAAAATATTGAGTGCTTGGGGAGAGCACTATACCAATAAGCAATTGGTCTTGATAAAGACATTGTGAAGGTACAAAGGAGTAGAGCATCATCATATGTGATCAAATAACAAGAATGACAAAATGCTCTCAAATGTTTTTGAGGGTCCTCCTTACCTTGAAACTTGGAAAAGTTGGGTAAATCCCATTGAGGAGGATAAGCATGGATAAGAATGAATGGATGGATGGGTTCATTACAAATTTTATCATAGGATAAAAGGTTATGAGACCTAAAGATAGATGACTCCAGGTTGGTCATTTTATCCATTAACATCTAGACCATATCTATTGGAGGTTGGGAAGCTACATAATTAGGTGGTAAGCTTTGTTGAGGTTAGGTGGTAGTAATGTATGGATAAGTGATAGAGGGTCATAAAGAAGCCACATATTGGTGTGTGGTCATAGGGGGTTTGGATAATACCCCATAAGGATTGATTGACACAAATGGTTGGGTAGAAGGTACTATGTATCCTTATGGGTTAGAAATATATGGGTAAGATGTTATGAGTGCTTTTTGGGGATCTGATATGGGTTGGTTTAGAGGTATGTTTGGGCTGGTGGATAGTGGTATGGATGTATATTGGGTTGAAGGTATGAAAGTGCTAATTGGTGGAAGTGTTTGAGGTATAAAAAGTACCCAAATTTGAAGTGGGTTAGAAATTGGTGGATTGGTTAAACTAAGGGTAATGGTAGAAATAGGGGTAGAAGATACCCCCATAGTAGGAGTATAGGTAATAAGAGGTAAAGTTGATCCAATTTTTAAGGTATTGGTTGGGGTAGTAGGTGTTTGGTTATTGGTTGGGATGTTGGAGGGAGTTTGGGGAGTGGTAATAGGTGGGATATTGGAAGAAGAGGCTTGGGTAAGTATAGGTTGGGTTGAGGTGGCACCCACAAAAATATGGGAAGGCATACCATAGAGAGGATCTATAGGAAGAACCAAAGAAAAAGGGGTACGATTAGTTACGTTGTTTAGGTAATGTTGAAGAGCCATGGGGTTGTTATTGAGGAAGGTAACAAAATCTAGAACACCCTCAACAATAATTAGAGGCCTGGTAAGAGGGGGAGGAAAATAAGGGAAACCCTCAAAATTAGATGTATACTTTATGAAGGAAGAAGAATAAGATGGTTGTTGATGGGTTTGTTGCCTCAACTATTATCTAGTAAAGACCATGAGAGGAATAATAACAAAACTCACAACTCAAACATAAATCAAGCCAAAAGAAAAGATCTCAAGGAAATCAAACATACACTAAAGTGAATTTAAAAACTTAGGATTATATTTAAATCACTTTTGTCTTATGACTTATAAAGTGTGAAGAGGAAATTTGGTTTGTAGACTAGGTACTAAAGAGGACGTCTAACGTTGGTTTCAGGTTATGTTTAGGTGCTCAAGAGAGAAAATTTGTATTGATCTTTAGTATGTGGCTTGGTATTAGGGCCTACCCCATCACTTCACACACCATAGTGATAAGGTTGTTGGGTTCTCATCTAAAATATATTGAATTTTAGAATTTATACGTAATGAGAGAGATGAGTTGGTTCTCCCCTTAGTAATAGCCTCTAAGTAGGATTGTAGGGAAAGGGTAAAGTTTACCACTAGGTGATGAAATCCTAGTTAGGCCTTATCTCGAGTATGTTTTGATGTGTTTATTGATTATGTGGTTTGGATAAGTTTGTGGTAACAAGAGTGAAAACTATGATTAATTATTTTGCCTTTAAGTTACTAGATGAACTAAACCACACAAGTAATCAACGTATGTAAAATATTTATTTTAAGCCTAAAAGAAATTTTAGATTTCATTTGATGAACATATAATAAAGGAAGAAAAAGGGATGTTGGGTCCCACCAGGTGTGTCAAGATGTTTCTCTTAATTTTTGCTCATTTCATAATTTAGAAGTAAGTAATGAAACTAATAATAGGGTGTGTAGAAGAATACTTGGTAAAAGTGCATGTGTGATCCAAACAATGGTAGGAACTCCTCTTTAGCTTGGAAGAAATAGCTTGTAGATAAGAAAGACACTAGAAAAGGGATTGCTAGATGAATGGTTGAGTTGGCTACCTAGTGTAAGCTAGATCCAAGAAGCATATGCTTGCTAAGAGGCTATCAATCCACTATTTATAATAGTTAAGTTCATATAAATGGAAAGAAAGAATACTTGCATTTAAGAATTGGAAGGTAAATGCATGTAAGATGAGATGAAATTAAAATTGTTTGTTTAATAAAATGACTAAATATAGAAAAATTGGGTCAATATTTGTGTTAAGATGGTTGGGGTTAGATTTAGAAAATTAAAAAAATCTTTATGAATAGGTAGGAACATAGAAAATAGGATTTGGTTGGGGTCAAGGGGGTGAAAATAACTTGATGTTATTTTTTTTCCATAGTGACTATCGATAGTTGGGTGAACCATTGGTAGTTGGGCTAACCATCGATGGTTGGGTGACCATCAATGGTTGTGGTGATTCTTGGCAGTTAGGATAACCACCGATGATTGCTTATGAAATTTTTAAAATGTTCAAAAAATTAATAGTATATTGGGTAATTGGTCAAGTAAAGGGGTGTTATGGATCTAAAGGATGGTAATAAGATAAAGATAGGTATGGATAGGGTAGGGAGATTAGAAATGAAATAGATCAAAGAAAACAAGCATGAGATACCTATAACCTAATGGTAGAAGGCTAAAGCAATTTGGCTAGAGTGACAGTAATTTAGCCTTTAAAAGTGATTCTGACAGAGGTTTGGGTCTCTATTGATGTTGGTTGTTTGTAGAAGGGACACTAAATACTTGTATGCAAGATAGCTTGGATATGGATTGATAGATTTCTATATCTAAATCTCCTCTTACTTTTCTCCTTTTATATAATGAAGTTACTAATTAGTGTAGGAGGAAGTTTATAAATGGATAGAGGAAAAAGTTGTAAATTATGATGATTTAAAGTAGGCTAGCCTCTAAATAAAATCATGCTTATCTCATATAGCCAGTAATGCTTTAAAGTAGGCTTGGAGACCTAACCATTGATGGTCAAGATAACTATCAACAATTAGGTTGACCATTAGCATTCAAAGGTCTAGATGAAAACAAGTTAAAAGAGAGGTGAATTATAAAGTTAAGTTAGTAAATTAATAAGTGGGTTAAGTCAACTAGGTGGTTAACTAGCTTCAGGTTTAGGTAGGGGTTCTAGGATTTTTGACATCTAAAACTATGTAGTTTTTGAGTGTCTACACTATGTTCATGATAAAATGAGTACTTTATTTCGTCAAAGCACAAGTATGTTAAAACTATAAACTTAAACATATATCTATTCATCACTCCTTACACTATGTATCCATTGATCTATTCCAAGTGACATCTAGGTTTTCATCCCTCTCTAAGCACTCTTCATCTACTCATAGTGTTGTCCATATCCCTTCCTTTGGTGGGTTTAATATACATCTAACCATCGATACACATGCTCAGGTAATTTTTAGAAAAATACCTCTTACAGAGCATCATATAGGTTATTCTGAACCCACTTTCTTGGCTTTTATCCCTTACAAGTTGGATGCATCAATACAAAGTTATCTTCTACTTATTACACCTAGTGTTCAATGTTTTCAAGGGAGAGTTGGTACATCATTCTTTTCCACCATTGAAATAAAAAAATTCAACATGGGTCTTAGCAATGGAACTAAAATTTTGTAGAAAAGTTAGGGACACACAAAATTATCTTATTTGGCTCTAGACATATTACACTTAGACACAAACATGGGATATTTATTTTGTGCTTAACATTTTACACTGACTACACTAACATCAATTCACATAAGGGGCAAGCCTTATGCACTCAATTGAAGCATAGTTGATAAGGAACTAGGGCATGTATTAGGCTAGTTGTGCCATGGCACAATATTTCACTTTTGGGACTTGGTCAATTCAAAGAAGGATTTAGGTGGATTTATTTATGTGAACCCTTCATGGGATAATCATGATGGCCTATAGGTGCATTCCTTTTAGGGGACTATTTTTGGATTCATAAGGGCACAAGTATTGGTTAAGTTAATCCTAGTGTCATATAAGCACTTGAAGGGTCTAGGGATTACTTTCACTTCAAGCATTCATACTAGGCTTGCACTTATAACAATGATATCTACACTTAATGCACTGTCCATATACTTAGTCAATATGTAAGTTATGGTTGACATCATAATTTATTATAAGGATGCCATTAACATCTTAAACTAGAAGCATGCATACATATTACCCAATAGGAATGGAATGAACTTATAACATTACACTCATTTTATATTTCAATCACAGAGACATATAAACTAAATTCATCATGGGTACAATAACCATTCTTTGTCATTAATAAAGTTTTACATATTGAACAAAGTTCATAACGCTTAAAATAAAGTACTACTTAACTCAAAATACTTAATGACCTAGAGGATCAGAAGTGAGCTTGGGCATATATAAATAAAGACTTTATAACATATGATCTAGTCCTAAGTCTAATGGTGGTCATTATAATTCATATAGAACCAATTTCAATTCTCCAGAGCCTTGTTTCACTAATTTCATGTCCTCCTCCACTGGTTTGAGCTCCTTTTATAGTTATTCAAGAACATATCTACTAGGGTGGAATGCACATGTTGGGTGCCAAGTTAGAGCCTTTGTAATCATTCCCTCTAGATCAATCACCTTGTAAATTTTGTGTTGTAGTTTCCACATATTACCCAACATGGAAGATGCCTTAGAAATCATGGAATTGGTTAGCTACCTGCCAACTAATGTAAGGTGTGTGTTAATTCTTCCAACTAGTGCCAAGATGCCAAAAAGTCATCATCAACCAAAATTATGCCTTGTGCTAATGTGTCTATCATGCTAGCATGATTCCTTACATACCAATATAAGGGGCCCAATATTATAAACTTTAGTGAAACTCAATTTATAGTGGTATAATTATGGTAGAGTCACTTGGTTAAATGATCATTACATGGATCTCATTTTGACCATTACATTGATATCATGTTAGACCTAGAGGCTTCCCTTATTTTCCTTAACCTTCCCTCTTTTTTGTGTTTATTTAGTAGATCTAAAATCCCCCTTTTCCCCTTGTGTTTAGAAAGAATAAATCTAACACTAAAGTATTAATAACTATCCTTAACCTGTGTGAAGTATAATGTATTGAAATTTTGATGGTAATAATGCATCTCTTGGAGACTATTCACATAGATTCCATTTATGAATTCCAATGCATGCATCCATGCCCTAGGCTAATCCCAAATTAGTCCTAAAATGAAAGATTAAATTCCATATTTATCCCCACCTTCCCCTTTTCAAGGAATGCCCAATTTCACAAGCATCTCATGGGAAGAAATAGATTAGAGTGAACAATAGTTAGTGCTATAAGGAGGGCCTTAAGATACTTCATGCTTGTTTTGATTTCAATTCATTTTATGAATATTTCGAGTTTAGTTTGATGGTAATAATGTGTTAACTATTGTTTAATTAGGTATCATCCTAGAGACTAGTTCACCTATTACTAAGGCTAGGTCCTATAAAGATAGATTGGTGATTTACCCCTACTTTTCCATATAAAACCTTAGTTCAATCAACCTATACCTACCATGATTCCTATTAGCTCTTCTCTATAACCTATCACAAACGTGTAACCCAAGATGTCCTAGTTACCTAGCTTAGCCATTAATGTCCCAAAAATCATCCATGATTTATTCAAGAATGCTAAGAGGTATCTTCCTCATTTCACCCCTAATGTAGGATGAACTATGAAGGAACACATAACCTCCTATAGTACCACCCTAAGTTTCTTGAATGTATAACATGAGTATGTGGCATGCAGGTTGTTCCCTTTTAACCTAATAGAATTTGCCTATCATTGGTGCTTAAACCTTCTCAAAGATTATATACTAAGTTTGGATCATTTTAATTATACTTTCCTCACCCAATTTATTCAATCAATAGACCCCTACGATCCTGTATAAGTAGTTTACTCATATCAAAAGGGATCCTAATGAGCCCATTAGAAATTTTAATTCTAGGTTTCAAAATATTTATAGTTGGGTATCCCTGATTTACCAACCCAACCCTCAACTAACACTTGAAATTTACAAAAATGCTCTAGACCCTTGGATGACCATGTTCTTGAGAAGGGATGAAACTATAATAGACTTATCCTTATCATATTCAAGGTCCATGAAAGTGGTTAGGAAATTGAACCCCTAGGGCTACACCATGGCCCCTACTCCTAGCATGCTACCACAAATGTTGCCATTGAACTTATTACCTAGAATTAGCCATAATACACGTATGCCTTAGTTGCTCCTTATAATTCATCAACTCCTACTAGGTCATCCCACTTTAAACCAACAACTAGGTTTCCTAAACCTAGGGGATCCAGATCTAATTACCCAAACTAAACATCAAGTGATGTTATCTATAGCTAATGACACCTAGACCACACCTCAAGAGTCCACTAAAACTTAGCTAGATGTCATTTAGTGAATGGTATAAATGCTCAATAATGACTTCCTAGGGATACATATATAGATGATTAACTCTAACACAAAAATCTCTAACAATAATCTCACACATCAAAGGTAAAACATGAGATACAACCACCCTCTCAACCCCCCAGAAGCTTCCCCTAATAAGCTCCCTAAGATTAATATCTTTAAAATAGCCTTACCCAATTGGCATCTAGTGCATAACATAATAGCACATGGAGAGTTAGATTGCATGGAGTTTAATTCTACTTTCAATATCTTTTAAAAAGAAATGGAAGATTATAAGGTAGTCCTTAGCCATACAAAATCCTCTAACTTAGGTAAATCCCCTAGTACTGCTAAGGTATTGGAAACCTTGGATATACCTAGCCAAGAAGAAAATGATTTAACGGAAGGTTTTAGTGAGGTACAAACATTTCAGCATTTTTAAAGGAGAAACTACACCATTAGGAATAGGCAGTAATAATAACCCCTTACCAACTCAAACCCCACAAATAATGTTGCAACCCCACCAAATCAAAATGCTACGAATGATCCTCCACATCTAAGACCTCACTAGAAAGATCATTTGATGTATTAGACCCAACCTTCTAGGCTAAATATCCTAAGTTTGAAGACTAAAAGTGTCAACTCATTAATCTTAGCCCTATGGATAATCCCCACACAATTAATGTGGGTCTAGCTTAGATAGACCATGAATTAGAACATATATAAATAATAATACTAAGGTATAGGTACATAATTTCCTAGGCTTATGGAGACTTTAAGCTCTTTAATTTGAGACTAATTACTCACACCATCCAAATAAAGATAGAGGCTAGTTAACCCAATCTTAGAGCCTTTGACTCATAAATAAGTTCACAAATTACTCTTTGCAGGGATAATTTTCTCAGTCCACCATTCCACCTAGGTGGATAACCTAGTCTTGATGTAGAATAAGAATGGTGAAATCTAACTTTACATGGACTTCCATAATTTGAACCAGGCCTCAGATAAAGATAAATACCCATTACCCTCATTATATGAGGTGATCTAAATGGTGAGTGGGTCCCAAATGATGTTCTTATTAGATGTCTTCTCAAGCTATAACTAGATCCTAGTCAACTCAAGAGATAGAACTAAGATAACTTTCACCACCAAGTGGGGCACATTCACTTATAAATAGATGCTTTTTGGGTTAATCAATGCCAGTGTAACCTTTCAAAGTGAAATGGATTTCACCTTTGAGGTTTTGATAACTAAGTGCATAATATATATATATATATATGACCTAGCCATGTTCTCTAAATATAGGTCAGATCATGTGCACCACCTGGAAAGAGTATTTGAAAGATGTAAAAGGTATGGAAACTCCTTAAACCCAAATAAGAGTGTTTTAGGTATAACTAAAGGTAATCTTATTGGTTAAATTATCATAAAGGAAGGTATTACTATTGACCCTAAAAGGGAAAATGTAATTTCTAAACTACCTTTACCTAATAGTAAGAAAGAACTAAAATATTTCTTTAGGAAAATCAAATTTGTGTGTAAGTTTATTTCTGGATTTACTGAAATAGTGAATCCCTTGAATGCAATGTTGAAACAAGATGCTCAAGTGGATTGGTAAGTAGAATCAAGGAAATATTTTTAGGATATCAAATACATTATCATGAAATCCCCAATCCTTATGATCTTGGACTATATGCAGGACTTTTATATTTACCCTTTCACTTTAGAGCATACCATTACTATTTGCCTCACCTAGAAGGTAGAAGGAGGACACTCCATGTATTTTATGAGAACTAATCTTAAAGATGTATAACTCTAGTATTCTACCTTAAATAATAATGTGTATTCCCTAGTCAAGGCTATGAATAAATTTAGGAATTACATTCTAAGGAAATTACTTATATGATTCTCAATAGTAGAATTATATATGGAATAATTAAGAGCAAAATAAGTAGATCCATAACACCAATTGGAAAAAGAGTATAATAATTGAATATTATGACTAAGCCACTTCAAGGGGGTAACCTCCATAACAATAAAATAAGAATACAATTCATAATATGATGCTTAAATACTAACCACTAGCCCTTATATATAATCTACTTATCCATGGTTATTCCATAGGTTGACCATACTAAGAGCATCAATAAATACAATAAGCTAATATGAATATGTGCAAACTATAAGTCAGACACACATATCCCTAGATGCAATATAGGTTAAGGGAATAACATACCCTACCCTTTAAAACAACATTATCCTCAATGTTGAATCAAACTAGGATATTTCCATAGAAATTTTTCATCTTCCCATGTTACATCTTTAGAATGCAGGTTCTTCCATTTGATCAAATACTGCTTAATGGCTCTTGTCTATAATTGCTTAGTACACATGTGAAGGATGTCCTTAGGATCTATAATGACTCGTCATTCTTCATCTAATTTAGGTAACTCATTCTGAGTGGAAACTTTGTTTCTAATTACTTTTTTTAGGCTAGATATTTGAAATATTGAATGTATGCGAGTGGTTAGGGGTAATTCTAATTTGTAAGCCACATTGCCAATTTTTTGCAAGATCTAGTAAGGGACATAATACTTGAGTGATAAATTCTTATTCCTTTTTAAGAGACATCTAATTATATAGATATAAATGCACAAAGACCCAATAATCTATGTCAAAATGCCTCTCACTATGGTGTTGATCTTCTTACTGCCTTATTTGATTTTTTATTATTACTAAATTATCTTATAAACTGACTAACACTTCCTATTTATGGTAAATGTGTTCCTCAAAAACTCAAACATTAGGATGCACTATCAAAACTAAAGTGATGGATGGGGGGTGATACCCATACAATACCACAAAGGGATACATCTTGGAAGAAGTGTGAAAAAAAGTGTTATACGACCATTTAGAAAGTGGTAACTAATGAGCCCATTTATCCTATTTGTTAGAAACAAAATAATAAAGATACCCTTTGAGACATTTTTTGAATAACCCTATTTATCCATCATATTGAGGATGATAGGATGAGCTATGAGACAACTAGGTACTCAAACATGAAAATAATTTAGTCCAAAAATTACTAGTAAATATGGGATCTTGGTCACTTACAATGATCTTTGGAATGCCATGCAATTTTTGAACTATATTAAGAAAAGTAGAAGCTAATGTACCAATGACAAATGGCTATGATAAGGAGGAAAAATGAACATACTTGGTGAGTCGATCCATAAATATCATGATAACATTTTTACACTTATACCTTGGTAATCCCATAATGAAATCCATGGAAACCTCTTCCCAATGTTGGCTAGGGATGGATAAAGGTTGTAAATGACCTAGGGTCTCAATGGTTTTACCTTTATTTTTTTTCCATACCATGCATTTAGCCACATATTTCTGAGCATCCTAGTTGAGTCCTTCCTAACAGAAATATTTCTTGACTATATGATATGTTTTCAAAAATCTCAAGTGTCCTCTAAGTGGAGAGGAATGAAGTTCCTAAAAAAAATTATGTTCAAGGAGAGAATGCTTACAAAGGTATACTTTATCTTTATACCATAATGTGTTCCCCTTCTATGTAATTTTTTTAGATTCATTATAACCCTACTAAATATTGTGAATCAAATCCTTGCTAGTATTGTCAATCTCCCATTTTGATCTTACTTCCTCTAGCCAATCTACGTACCATATAGTCATGGTGCACAACAATGCCTCAACTGATTCATCCCATCAAGAGAGAGAATTTGCCACCACATTCTATTTTACTTTCTTATACACTATTTTAAAATCATAGCCTAACATTTTAGTCACCCATTTTTGTTATTCTTTAGATGACAAGCATTTTTTCAAAAAATATTTGAGGTTATCATGATCAATCTTTACTTGAAAATGATGACCCATCATATATGGTCTACATTGCTTCACTGTATGTAAAATATCCATCATTTATTTCTCATTTATTGTTTTGATCTTATTTTTTCCCTTAAGTTGGTGACTTTCAAATGCTATTGGTCTGCCTTATTAAATGAGTATAACCCCTATTCCATATCCTAATGCATCACACTCGACCAAAAAAGTTTTTTAAAAATTAGGAGTATCCAAAATTGGAGTTTTACACATAACCATTTTCAAATATTCAAATGCCTTGGTAGATGAATCAGTCCACTAGGAGTCTTTCTTCAATAAAGAGCTGAGTAGGGCTGTAATGATACCATAATTTTTTGACAAACATGTGATAGTAACCAGTTAGCCTCAGAAATATATAGATATTATTGATGGTCTTGGGAACCTACCACTCCATTTCTTATATTTTCTTAGGATCAACTTTCACTCCATGTGAAATAATATGACCCAAGTATTCCACCTCTTGAACACCAAAAGCATATTTTGAAAGTTTGGCTTAAATTAGATGTTCTTCTAGAACTAAAAGCACCTATTTCACATGATTCAAATGATCTTCCCAATTTTCTTTGTAGATTAGGATATCATCAAAAAACACTAATATAATCTTTCTCAAAAATGGCCTAAAAATATTATTAATCAAAATCTAAAATGTAGATGGTACATTTATAAGCCAAAAGGTATGATCATAAATTCATAATGGCCTTTATGAGTTCAAAAATTTATTTTAGGTATTTCCTCATTATAGATGCTAATTTGATGACATCTAGAGTGAAGATATAACTTGGTAAAATAAATAACACCATGTAATTCATCTAGCAAATCATCAATTACTGCAATTGTAAACTTATCTTTGATGGTATATTTATTGAGTTATGTATAGTCTGGGAACATCTTGCAACTATCATCCTTCTTCCACACGATGACCATTGGGAAAGAATATTCACTTTGATTATGTCAAATTATTCCTACCTCTAACATATCTTGTACCATATTTTTAATTTCATTATTTTGGGCCTAGGGATACCTGGAAGGTCTAATATAAGGTGGTGTACATCCTAGAATTAGTTTGATGTCATGATCATGTACAAAAATTAGAGGAAGTCATTTTGGAATGTCACCAAAAAGAACATAATGGTCATCCAACACCTTTTACAAAACAAGATGTGTATATTCCTTGGTTGGTTAAACCTCAATGAAAAATAAGTGTGCCATAAAACCTTCTACACCTTTTATAATAATCTTCTTCATCTTGTGAGAACTAACTAGTTGTGTAGATTTAGCCTGTAATCCATGTAATACAAAATTATTTCCTTCTAAATGGAATATCATGAATAATTCCTAGAAATTAATCTCTATATTTCTCAAAGTGGTGAGCCATTATAGTCCCAAAATAATGTTAGCTCCTCCCATCTAAATAGAAAACATAGTGGAATATAACAAATAGTCTCCCATAGCAAGATTAATACTATGAAATTTTATAGAATATTTAACCATACCACAATATACAATCATGACCTCAAAGTATAGATCTAGGTAAATGAAACAATTCAATTGAGTAACCAACTTACTATTGATGAAGTTATGTGTACTCCCAGAGTTAATTAACATAATCACCTTTTATTTCTTCAAGAACCCCACCACCTTATTAGTTTGAGTATAAATTCCTAAAAATGTATGATAGGAAATAGTAGGTTTAGAATCTTTAGATTCATCCTTGGGTTCTTCTAACCCTTCCCCTGAAGTTGCCTCATCTTCTTCTTCATCATTGGCACCATCAATGTAAAATAAGTTATTTTCAACACATTGATGCCCTTTGATGCATTTGTTATCATAGCCAAAACACAAACCTTTTACACACTTTTATTCCACTTGTTGAGGTGTCAATCTAGGGGATGATGGTGCTATAAAGGTACATTCATAAACATTTGTGAAAGGTCTTAATCTAATTAGCTCTTTTTCCTCAACCATGTGTGGATTTAGTATGGCCTAAGATACAATACTAGGATGAAACATGCAAACCTCCAATTGGATTTTGTCTTTGAGGCCACCCAAAAATAGGTCAGTTATATTTTTCTTAGTGATGTATGCCACATGTAAGGAGAGATTCTAAAATTGATGAATGTAGTCCATGACAGTCCTGATTTGGAATAACTTGGCTAGTTGACTGAAGTAATTTTCAAAGACATTGTTGGGATAATGGAGCTATAAATCCTCAAAAAATATTGACCATGAAATTGGGACACCCTTATTTCTATTTTTATCACACAACCAATGATACCAAATGAATAGCTTAGGTTCCAGATAGAGAGAGGCCATAACCACTTTTTTTAAACATGGTGTTTGATGTAGATCAAATAAATGTTCAATTTGAGTGATCCAAGTGAGTGGATCATTACCATCAAACTTATGTAGGTCTTCTTTTGGAAACATTAGCTTAGGGACATAATTGGTATTGGTATTATTTGGAGTAGGAGAACCAAACTAAAGTAGTGCAGGATTATTTTGAAGTGGTTGATCTGACAAGTTGGCCAATTGCCTAGATATTTGTTGTAATTAATCCTTCACACTCAAATTCCCCTCTTAAACCTATAATTTCCCCTTAAACCATATTAAAATTAAAAAAATTACCATGCCCTAAACTACCTCTAAAATAGATAGATCAAAAGTTTCAAATTCCATGTCATCCTGGTGAGGAGTTTTTAGAGTTTATTTCCCTTTCCCACATTCACGAGTGTTTGGGCTAGCCATGCACAAATACTAGGAGAGTTTAATCCCAAAAATAATGTACCAATGGAATACACTATTGCAATTATCTCACTAAGATGAATCTAATTATTGCTATTGTTCATAAGGATGAAAAAAATTACGCAAAAAAGTGTACCAATAGAATATACCATTGTGATTTTCTCATAGAGATGAATCCAATGACTATTATTTTTCATGAGGTAGAAAAATTCTAGACTTTTTGTTCTTTTTTTGTAAAAAAACCTCACAAATAAATTTATGATGACAAAAATCAAATCGTCCTTGATCACAAGTTATGTTTTTTTACCTTTTAGTGCTCATGAAGCTAGGTCCAAAAAAATGTGTTGAAAAAACTTGCCCAAATCAATGCTTTGATATCACTTGTAAGGAAATTACTTAGATGATTCATAATATTAGAATTATATATGGTATAATTAATAGCATAATAATTAGATCCATAATAATAATTGGTGAAAGAATAGAATACTTGAATATTATGACTGAGCCACTTCAAGGGGAAACCTCCATAATAATACAATAAGAACAAAATTCACGATATGATTATAAAAGGCTAACCACTACCACTTATATATACTCTACTTAGCCACGGTTGTTATATAGGCTAACCATACTAAGAACATCGAGAAATTCAACAAAATAATATGAAGATGTGTAAGCCATAAGTCAGCCACACATATCCCTAGACACATTATAGGTTAAGGTAATAACATACGTCATATAGAATATAATGCATGACATTGTTTGAGACCTAGATATAAAGCAAATGCTAGGGAAAAATGAGCTAGGTAAGAGGAAATTTTGATGGATGATGAAATTACAAGAGTGTGAATTGTAAATCAAGCTAGCCAAGATGGTCAAGGAATAAGGCCTAACCTAGATAATCATGAAGAGAGACCTAAAAATCATGATACACAAGGTATACCAATAAATGGAATGACACTTAGACTAATATAGCCCAGTCATCCACTTTATACTTTATGGAAATACACCCTCGAGACTTAACCATATATATAGAAGAACCCTCTAGTTGAAAGTTGTACATTATATGATGAAGAAAGGGGTTCCATTTAAAAGAAACCAAAAAGGGATATACCTTTGGTTTGTATCAAAAAAATAATCCAATGACATAATTTCAAGTTTCCATGAAAATTTGGGAGTCAATCATCCCATGGAAAATGTCATGGTTCACAAGATTCTCTGCATAGGTTACTATTGACCCACACTATTCAAATATGTACAAGCTCATTTTAATTTATGTCACTAATGAAAAACCTTTGATAAAATTGAATCACACATCATAATTCCACTACAACCTATTATATACTCCATGTCATTTACATAATGGGGATTAGATTTCATGGGGGTGATTAATCTAATTGATCTGTGGATCATAAATTTTTCCTTATGGGCATATACTACTACACTAGATGGTTTGAGGCAAATCTAACTAAAAATAGCACCATTTCCAAAGTCATCAAGATCATAGAGAATACCATAGTCACCTATTTTGGGGTCCCTATTTCTTTATTATGTGATAATGGCCCTACCTTTCAATCTATGAAATTTATAAACTAGGCCTATGATAAATGGATCACACTAAAATTCTCCTCTAATCACTACCTAAAAGGGAATGGATTGGAAGAATCAACAAATAAAAAATTGATCGATGCCATCAATAAATTATTCAAAGAGAAGCCCAAATAATAGTACTCATTACTAAATTTTAACTTATGGGTAGATTGCACTAGGTATTAACAAGCCCTTAAAATCTCTCCTTTCCTTCTCATTCATGGATTAGAACTGATCATATTGGTCACTCTCAAAATTCCTATTATAAGTTCATTCAATAATTCATGGAACTAAATGATAAATTGGATTATAGAATCCTAGACCTAATTTAGTTAGAATAAGATTAGGATAAATCTTTACTAAGATTTATCAAGCATCAAGACACATTCAATAGGTGGTTTGACAAGAGAGCAAAGGCTAAGACCTTTATAATCATAGGCTTGTTCTAAATGTGGGATAAGGCCCATGATAAAAAGGAAAACATTCAAAATTTTATCCCCTTTGGATTGTCTTGTATCAGATTGCCAAAATATTGGGCCAAAACACCTTTTGTCTCAAGGATATTGAGGGGGATGACTTATCACTTCTTGTAAATAGGTAGTTCTTGAAAAATGATTTCTTATTTTTCCCCTCCAAATTAGATTTTGAGTAATCTGATTAGGAGGAAGTAATGTATATATTAAATAAATTTATTTTAGTTATGTGTTTACTTTGTCATGGTTTTTTTTGTTGTGTGATTTTCTTTTGTATTGTGCTTTGCCCCTCTAGCCCCTTCTTTATTATGAATTGTTCCTTAGGTGCCCAAACCTTGTTAGTAACTTATTTAGGTGGTGGATGAAACTTGGGAGGATTTTTAAGAAGTAGGAAATCCCAAGTTGAAGCCTTTAGTCTAAGTAATTTTGGTACTATAAAAGGGGTCTCTTGACATCCCAGATATAAGAGGCTAATGATTCTAAAATAAATAGGTGGATTTTAGAATAGCCTACACCCTAAGGTAGACACCAAACTATACTTAAAATAATAGCTCTAGAATACATTATATTATTCAAATTGATCAAGGACTGAATGGATATTCATACCTTCCCCATCATCCATTCACACTTGGCTTGGTCATGAACCCTCAATGGATAAGACTATTAAATAATGATCTCTTCTCGAGAAACTTGGAAAAGAATAAAGAAATCATGCAAAATATAAATTTTGAGTCTACCTTGAAAGGGATATACAAGAAATCTCCACCATAGGATTTTTGGCCTAGCTAATAGTGGAGCAAGGCCATGAATAGGACTAGAGGCATCTCTATCAAGGCTATGGACACCTATCCAGAATTAGATAAATTCCATAGTCATCCCCCCTAAGCCATCAAGCTAATAATGCCCTAGAGGAAGTCTGATAACTAGTATAGCCTTAATTACTCAAAGGAAATACAATATTGAATTGAAAATTAAAATCACTTATCATATACACTGGTGGTTGTCTATAGGAGGAAATTTAATATGCTACTTGATATTGTGAGACTTTGGCACCTCATCTTTTATGTGGACAATAAATACCCCCATTAAATATTTTTATTGAGAAAAGAAATAAGAAGAAACTAGCTAGGCTCTAAGTGTTTCTCATCTTTAGAATACACATCATCTTGATTTCTTCAAGCAGTAACATGCATATTTTAATTTCATTAAAAAAACTTAGTATTTATTCTCTTTTATTATATCATGGTGCTAACATTGTAGGTTGATTTTCACTTGGGTTTTACCAAAGTCTAGTTCCATTTAGAGAGTAAAAAACTTGTTATCCTTCATGGAAAATTGAGTTATTTATATCTGATAAGTAAGATTTAATGTATTTTATTCTTTATATCTTTATTACTTAGTCATTTTGTGAATTTAATAGATCCCAACTAAATGGGAAGTTACAACATCATTAGGAGTTAGAGAGGCTAATCCCCTAGACCTTTCAGAGATGTTATATCTTGAGAGAACCTAGCCAAATTAGAAGTTGCCACACCATCAAGAGTCAGAAAGGCCATCCCCTAGACCTTTCAATGATGTCAGAGACCAAGAGTTCCTAGCCAAATGGGAATTTTCCATATCATTAAGAGTCAGAGAGGCCAGTCTCATAAACCTATCAGAGATGTTAGATCCTAGGAGAGTCAATCCAAATGGGATGTTGACATGTCATCAAGAGTTAGAAAGGCTAGTCCCCCAAACATGTTATAGATGTCAAATACCAAAAGATCCTAGCCAAATGGGAAGTTTCCACATCATAAAGAGTCAGAAGGAATAGTCCCTTAGACATATTAGAGATGTCACATCTTGGGAGAGTATATCTGAATGAGAATTTTCCATGTCATTAGGAGTCAAAAAGGCTATTCCCCCAAACCTATTAGAGATGTTAGCGACTAGTAGAGCTTATCCAAATGAAAAGTTTCCATGTCATCATGAGTTAGAAAGGTTAGTCTCTTAGACCTATTAGAGGTGTCTGAGCCTAGAAAATCTTGGCAAAA
Source organism: Torreya grandis (assembly GCA_037957365.1). Taxonomy (NCBI): domain Eukaryota; kingdom Viridiplantae; phylum Streptophyta; class Pinopsida; order Cupressales; family Taxaceae; genus Torreya; species Torreya grandis. The sequence continues at coordinate 534,497 of JARHVA010006299.1, forward strand.
TGGGAAGTTGCCATGTCATAATGAGTCTAAGATGTTAGTCCCTTAGACCTATTAGATATGTTAGAGCCTAGCCAAATAGGAAGTTTTAACATCACATTAAGTTAGAGAGTCCAAGCTTATAGACTTGTTAGAGATGTTAGAGCTTGGGAGAACCTGACCAAATGGGAAGTTATCATGTCATATTGAGTTATAGAGGCTAGTCCCCTAGACCTATTAGAGATGTCAAATCTTGGGAGATCTTAACTAAATGGGAAGTTGCCACATCATCAAGAGTCAAAAAGTCCATTCCTTAGACCTATCAAAGATGTCAAAACTTAGGAGACCCTAACCAAATGGAAATTTTCCATGTCATATTGAGTTAGAAAGGCTAGTCCCCTAGACTTGTCATAGATGTCAAAGCTTAGGAGAGCATGACCGAAAGGGAAGCTGCTACATCGTCTAGTGTAAAGATGAACTAGTTACCATTTATGATCCAAAAATCTTATAATGGAGTAAAAATGAGACTTGAATGCCACTTAAGGCATGCCATAAGTCCCAAGTGACACATCACCCATCTTAAAGGATCTACATGGAGTATGAAACCATACCTAGGTGTTGAATATTGATGGGAGGACCAATAAATAGATGACATGTGTCATAAAGTATGAGTTAGATGATATGTGACTGCATTCCTACCATGCACTAGGCATTAATAAAATGGGAAGCTAAACATGATTGATAATTTTGAAAACATTTCATCACCATTACTATATTCTATTGGTGGTGGATGATCAAGGGCTTTGAATTCAATTCTAGATTTAGAAATAAAGGGATAAATATAGCCACCAACTCAAATTCAAATTCATATAAAGTAAGCTACAAAATGCCATTAATGCAAGGGGATGTATACATGCACTTATAAAACCTAATGGAGGCCCATTAATGGTTATCATTGATGTCTTAGAATAAATATTAGACTCCTCACTTTTAAATTTAAATAGAAACCCTATATTCCATGCGTTTAATTCTTAAATCTTACTAGTTACGCTTCTATCTTACTCTAATTACTACTATATCCTCAAACCCAAAGGTCAATCTTAAGTACCAAGATACCACTTTCCTTATTATTTTACCAAGTATAGACACTATAATGACATATTTAAGGTAATTAATAAGGATCCCAAATATTTTAATGACATTTATAACTAGTTTGTTGAGTACGAGAATGTACTTTAGTCTAATATAAAGGTATAGACTCTATAGAGTCTCATCTAAACTAGAGGGATTTCTATGCACTGACCTACTGGGAGATATCTTCCATAAGGATATTCACATGTAGGATGTTATCAATGATTATGTATGCTCACCCACCTCTCAACACTATATTATTTATATATCTAAGAATGTCTTCAAGGCTTACCATTCCCTCCTAGACTTCTCTTTCTCATATGATGTAGAGATAGTGTCAACCTGGATGGACACCTACTAGATATATGACATATTCCATAATTGGGATAAGAACCCTAACTCCAATTGTGTTAATAAGGAAAATATCAATTCTTACATAATTTTCACCTTATAGTAAGATGTCCAAGTAGGCATGATCCTAATAAACTAGCTATTCAAAGACCTAGACTACTATCATGTTAATAATTTATGGGTTCCCCTTCTACATATGATATTGACTCACTTGGATGTTCCATACATAGTAGGATTGATCAAATTCAAGTTGGTTTATTCCATTAAAAAAATTTAAACTAAAGGTGACTTCTACATGGTGAGATACCTACTTGATGCAATCTATGGGACTCTCTCATTTAAGACTTCAACTTATCCTACGTGGATTCTCATTGGCCCAATTGTCCACATTATTTTATACAAGTTGTATGGCCACCTATTCCACTAACATGTTTAGGACATCTATGAACACTTATAATTAGTGGTGTACTATGTGGTTAATGAAGCTTTGATGCCCCATCTCTCAAAGGTAATTTGAGACTTTATCACAGCCATTGGGGACTACTAGTTTTATAAAGAAGACATAGTGATTCAAGTCATAGGATTCCTCCAAGAGCCCCTATGATTACCATATTGTTTACCTAACCACTTATCAAAAAAGGATATTATTTATCAAATGGTGAACAACATCTTTAGATTCTATGTATAGTGTCATTAGAAGGTGTGCCTGCAACTCTCAATCACCATACAAATCCATGTCTAAAGGAACTTCCCCTTGATATAAAAGATGGTAATCAAGTGAGACTCATTCACTCATATAAATTCAAGATTTGGTGTTGGGACCCTAAATGGGTGGTTCAAGACCATTTGTCATAATACTCAACTCAGTTCAACATCAACTATGAGTATTAAGTTAAAGATAATAATGATATCTATTTGATTGTCATTGATGACCAAGAGGTGTTATCCTCGATAGTAGTGAAGAAGAATAAGAAATGAAATAAGGATTAGGTATTCCCCTCTCAAAATCCTTTGGATCCTACTTGGTTCATGGAGGACCCAACTCTAATTACTCTAGTAATATCTTGGAAAATCTTGCAAGGCATCTCATTTCCTTCTCCTCAAACTCTAGCCCCAACTCCAACTCCACTTCTACTATTAGCTACATATCCTCAAGCTCTATCTCTACCTCTACCTCCTCTAGTTTTTCCTCATGTTCTACATCCTCATATTTAATTAGTGTCATTAACTAAAACACAATAGAGATTAGTTTAGATTACATGATGCTAGGTAGTCCAAACATAGCCCACTCAACCATTAACACTATAACCTCTGATATTTTAAGTGGCTAGTATCTCAAGAGCAAGCTTGGAATGAGGAAACCATCTAGGTTCCCCTACTCACTCCTCTATCACCTCCAATTTCCCTTCCACCCTTGATCCTACCTCATTACAACTCCCTATTCTAGCTTCCATTAATTTATATTTTCCCCTTCTATTTCCCATTGCTTCCCCTCCATTTTTCACCCAAGTACCCTTGGCCTCGATCCTTGGAATCATCCTCACTTATTCATTACCTTCCACTCCTCCCATCTCATATCCTAGAGTATTCATGATGAATCGATTTGGCATGCCTTCAATAGCAGGTGTGACTACAACCTTTGGAATTCTACCACCTCCAATAAGGATCCTCCTAATCCCCACTCCAGTAATCTTAGCACTTTTATTTATGGCTCTAAGTGTTCATCCATTGACCATATGGCCCCTATCATCTCATCCAGACCATCCATTACAACACCCAAATTTGACCCAAGAAAGAGGACAAAAAAGAAATAAAAGGTGACCCACACTCTAATTCTATCATAGAAGCCTTCTACTTTAATTCCACCTCCTTCATAGGTTTTAGTGACCCCCCAACCCCATTAGTAATAGGCCAATTATTGGATCCTCACCCCTATCTCTCCTACCCAAGGCTCCATTTGATTCACCTTTAACCAACCCATCTCATCCATGTTGTTCCATGATTAGTTCTTGGGATAATTAAATCTCAGGTAAACCTCACTCAAGAATAATGGTGGGCATAAATATTCTGGTGGGCCTCACCTTTTGTTCTCCCTCTTATTTCTCCCATACCCCCTCCACCTCCACTCATTTCCTTTTTCACTCCCTCTCCTCATTTCCCCTCCACCTCATCCTCTACCCTTCACCACCATTTTAGCCACACCTCTTTCACCCCCCATAACATAAGGGATGGTCTCAAGGTCACATGTTCCATAGATGGATGTTTAGGGTGACCTAGATGTATAGCAGAGTTTTGATAGAGCCTTTGGGAGCATGAAAAGGATGCTTACTTAGATATTCATCTAGGAGGGTAACTCAATGATATAGTAGACCCATCAAGATTTATTTTCCCTCACCAATGTGAGGAATACTACTAGATAGGAAAAGATGGCCAAGGACCCACTGGCTACCCTTTGAGCTACCCATGACATGTTTGATAATCTCCTCAAGGACATGTAGATCTAAGTTTAAACTCTTGAAAACAAAGTTAAGAGTACATAATATTCAAACTAATTACATAGGTCAAGGATTCCCTCCTACTACTCTTTTCAATCCTAGGGAAAGTAATGAGGACCCAAGCTAAGATCGATGTAATTATATAGTGGACACAAGCCTACATGGTGAAGATCATAGGAAATGACGGTAAGCTATAGAAAGTATAGGTAGTGGTCAACAAGGAGATGTTTTTAGATCTCAAATTGATGCCAATCTTAGATTTAGGGTTGTACCAAACTTATGATGGTAACATGAGAGCAATAATGAAGGAGTGGTTAACCTTAGCTTGCACTACAATAAAACCCTTAGAAGAGGGTGAAAAAAATGTATTTACCTATTTCAAGGAGGTAAATATCTCTATTTTTTTCTACCTAGATGGCACTTTACTTAACCAAGGGGAATTCAGATCCCACCTAGGTCAATTTGACTAGGTTTTGATAGATAAAGTGACTAGGCAAACCAAGGACCTTAGGTAGTGTTGGAATTGCCAACTCAGTCCACTATGAACATCAACCAAGTCCCTAGAGTCCAAGCATCAATGTAAGTAGCTTTCTATATATCCTAAAGATGGATAGCTCAGGTTGAGGTGATCTTCATGGAGCCTCTAATGAACTTGGATAAGATAGAAAAGTATTTTAACCTCATGGTAGACACATTAGAAGGTAGGAGTGTCTAATCAAATTATTTAGGAGTTAGTCCCTCTTGTCCCCCTCTCCATGTTAAGTAGTGGTCCCCCACAAATCTGTGAGGGGTTTTTAAGGATTTATTTTGGTTTGAATTAAGAAATATGGTTGTAACTATAATGAGTGGCTATCATGGCCCAAGATGGGATCCTCATGTTTTTTGGAGGTGAGCCCTAATACTTATTTATTTATAGAATAGTCATATTTTATTTTAAGGGTTGACCAAAAATTGCTCAAAAGTGTTGTTGGATTATTGTATGACTTCACCTATGTTTTCTTATTCAATCTAGACTATAATAACAATATAGATCAATTATTGTAGTAGCATTTCACTCTTTTAATGAATACAATATCTATTTTATATAAAAGGGTCTCTTCTGTGTTGAATTTTATTTCATCTTCATGTTTAAATGATCAATAGTGATAGGTTACTTGGATTAAAACTTTGTAACTTTATGTATGTCATGATTATGATGTGCTTAGTTATTATAACATTTGTTTGATTTATTTCTTTTTCTTTTAGTAGTGCTAATAATTTTTGTACCTAGATACAAATTATAATATGGCATTTATGTGTTTTTAACAATAAATCCCTAGTACTCATCGTTAGGAACTTACATTAAAGGAATACTTATGGTTCCATCAAACTTGCCCCACTGTATGTTTTTGGTGGTAGAAATTTAGTGAAACATAATCTATAGTGGTATAATTATGGTAGAGTCACTTGGTTCAATGACCATTGCATTGATGTCATTTAGACCTATAGGCTTCCCTTCTCTGCCTTACCCTTCTCTCTCTTTTGTGTTTATTTAGTGGATCTAAAATCCCCCTTTCCCCTTGTGTTTATAAATAATAAGCCCAACACTCAAGTATTAATAAGTATCCTTAACCTATGTGAAGTATAGTGTATTTATCTTCTAGTGGCAATAGTGCATATCTTAGAAACTATTCATGTATACTCTATTTTTGAAGTCTAATACCCATAATCATGCTCTGGGTTAATCCTAGATCAGTCCTAAAATGGAGGATAAAATTTTGTAGTTTTTCCCACCTTCCCATTTTCAAGGAATTCCCAATATCATGGGTGTGTCATGGTAAGGAGAATATTGGAGTGAAAAATAAGAACTTCAAAAACAAATACCAAATATTAATTTATAATTGTTATCATGTCATGCTAACAATAAAGATAATATCATTAAATACCAACCTCTTACATGAAATGTGTTTTATTATCCTTGTCTAAAATCTTTTTTCATGCCTATTCTTCCTTTATTTGATGGTCATGGAGGCCCTAGTAATTACTTAACATAATATGTGTTCTTTTGGTCATTATGCCAAAGATAGATGCATATTTTTATAAGCTCTTCATCAAAGTCTAACACAAGATGCTTGGGATTGGTTCTATAATATTCTTAATGGTTCTTTACCTAGTTTAAAAATACTATAATATGTATTCTTATTATATTATCATAAGCATTAAATGCCTAAATTAACATTGGAATAATTTCAAGGATTAAATCAAGGTCATGATGAATCTATTGGAGATTATATTATGTGATTCAATAATGTTTTACACTCTTTAACATATCAACCCTTACATTTGTAAATACAATGCATATTTAGTAAGAGTCTTCTTTCTCCACTTAGATAAAGAGAATTTCACAATCCTTACACTTCTTTCAACAAATTATATATGGATTCACACCAATACACATGTGATCTTGATGGCAATAATAAAACTTTATGAAGACCACTTTTACCAAAGAAATAAATTACTACTCAAAATGTGGAATCCAATGTAATTTATCTAAAATAAAAAAGTATGGTCAAATATTCTTATAAAGAGAAAGAATTGACAAATAGGTTAATAAAAAACACCTATTTTTCTCTATTGACAAAGGTTCACAACAAGAAATAATCAGTAAATGCTCTACACACAAGAAATGAATCATTTTATATCATACCACCTGCAATGAAGGTATCCACTTGTAATACATGGGAACCAATCAAGTTTTATAACCTCATAAATTAACCACATGATATATTACATAAATTATTAGATGAGAAAATGATTAATGTTCCTTTGAATTGATATCATCCACCTCATACATTTTTAAACCATTTTTCACTTACCACAGTATTAATGATCATCATGAATATGATTTTAATACTTTACAAAAAAATCTTACACAACTTTATGATAGAGTATTTATTACATTTGAAAAAAATACAACAAGGTCTTCCTATCCCACTTATTCTAGTCATTATTCTTATAAGATTGAAACATCCAAAAATATTCCTTCCAAGAAATGAATGGTCTATCAACTTTTCTAGAAATAAACCACTGGAATAATTTTGTCTTCTAGTTCACATAATACCATGACCAAATTATCCCAATATATTCCCACTCAAGAACCATTGATCATTCGATCTCTTGATAGAGGTGATTCTTTAAAAAAGACAGTCATCGATGTTATAGAATAAATGGTAAAGTACATGTATATCTTATCTAAAGCAAATATGGAAGAAAGAAGTGAATCAAATATATATGGATCAACCTAAAGTACAAGTTAACATTTTTTTATAATATCTAGAATCAAAACCATTCCAAAGTGTTTTATAAAAAATTCACTAACCAGATTATAATGAATTTATTTTTCTAAATGGTTAGGGAAACTAATTTTGAGTAACATTATCACATAAGTGATAGTATAAATCATGAATTCTAATACATGTAGAATGTTATTTTTCATGACATTCCATAAAAAAATAAAATTATGAAGGTTATAAATTTGAAAATTATAACATATAACACTATATTCTTAAATTACATTAATTACAATCAAGTGATCATAGTCTCGAGAAGCAAATATGAGTACCCTTTATAATATATGGTACCTCCTACACCACATCCACTACTAAAGTGCATTGATACAAATATTTAAGAACAAATCACATTTACAATTATTTCACATATTCAAAAGTTATCTATACAATCAATTCAGAGAAAAATGTAAAAGTCTTAAAATTAATCAATATGAAAGCAAGCATATCAAAAAAAGGTGACAATTTCACAAAAACAACCATCACATGCAACATTTATTAAAATGGGGATACATATTGATAAACAAATTCCATAAATAACACAACATTTGGAATAATCTTATGCTACTCATAAGATTTCAAAATAATCTACATCTCTTAGAGATACTTCTCCCACATGGGATTACACAAACAATGATGTAGATAGTTTCATTATGGACCTAATGCATTTTAAAATTCTAAGTCGTGCACATCTATCAATTTTTATCCATGAAATGTGATCCTTCCACATATTATAATAATTATTATTATGATTTTTATATTGATGGGTTATTTTTATTATTATGATTTTTATATTGATGGGATCATAATTTAACATTTAAAATTTTAAATATTATAAAACATTCAAAAAATCAAAAAATGAAAAAATGAAAAAAAATTACATAGCTCTTGTTTGCTTCATCATAAATATTTTTTAATTATTACATATGTGATCAATATGATCAATCTTATAGACCTTAGCTCTCAGTGAATTTTTTGGCCTCTTGGTTGTTCTTTTTAATTTTTACATATTTAAACAATCTAAGATAATAATCTATATTACCATCAATTAGTTACCATTCACCTTATTATTTTCACAATCTGAACACAACAAACTAGATTTTTTCATAAAATAAAGTATCATACAAAAATAATCAAAACTTACTATCATTACTATCCTAAGAAAGTTAATTTTATCATGTAGTATTTTTTACATCCAACATAAAATTATGAGTAAATATAACCATAATACATCCATGTTTTTGATATTACATTTAGTTTTAATATACACAATAGTACTTATTCACATAAAATATCTCTTTTGTATGTTATAGTTCTCATACACATATTAGATACTTTAACAAGTGTACATTTAATGAGATGAGGATGTAAAATCATTCTTTCACATATATTTTGTATCTCTCACATGGTTTTTAGCTAAATTCACATATACATTTGGGACATATTTCTCATACATGGCCATTCCTATCAGAGTTTTTGCCAGAATTTAGATGATGCGAATGCAATGGAGACATGATCACATGAGATGAAGTAAGTGCAAACCACATATATGCTAAAGCAATTTGAAATTATACAAGAAGATAAATTTCACAAGACAAAATAGGAGAAAACCCAATATCTGATTAACATGAGATGGACAAAGTGAAGAATACATATAGGAGAGCACATAACTAACTCCTCTGCAAAAAGTGGTCAAGGCACCCCAAGAATAGACTATAACTCGTCCATGAAAGGTGGTGACAAGGAGCTAATGATAGAGAAGTAACTCCCATTAAGGGAGTTACTTATGATATTCTTATGACACATCTATGACACACATTTCCACATAAGCTAGCCTATCCCACAAATGTAGGAAAACTCCATGTATGCACAAATATAATTTCCCTAATTAAATAATAGGGAAAAATTAAAACATACACTAATACCCCCCCATAAGCATAGCTTAGGTGGGCAGTGTGGAAATATAAAATGGGTCCCAAAAACAAGGCCTGATGAGGTACCCATGTACAAATGCAATCTCCTATAAGATAGATAAAAGGAGAAAACCCGTAGGAAAAAATTCTCCCCCCCAAAAGAGAGACATAAAGGAAAGGAAGAGGCTAGTGCCCCCCCTAAAGATGATGCTACTGTAGATGTGGACCACACCCCAAGAAGAGCTCATAGATGAATGAACTTGCTCTCAGTGAAAGGTTTGGTGAAGATGTCTACATCCTGCTCTAAAGACTGGCAAAATATCAAGTCAATGACCTGACTATGAATAAGCTCTCAAATGAAATGCATGTGAATCTATATGTGCTTGGTCTGCTGGTGCTGAACTAGATTCTTGCAAATCTAAATGGTACTCTAGTTGTCATAATAAATGATGGTGGGTTGCCTGATAGGAATGCCAAACTCAAAAAGTATCACCTAAAGTGAAATAGCCTCAGTAGTTGCATTAATAGCTCCCCTGTACTCTACCTTTGTGGATGATATATAAATAGCATTCTGCTTCTTGCTAGACCAACTAATAGGACAAGAACCTAGAGAGAAATTGTAACCAGAAGTGGACTTGCAAGTTTATGAATCACCAGCCCAGTCTAACTTTATATATCCAACCAAGTCAACCTCTATGTCAAATTTGTAATGAATCATGTATCTATGTGAACCCTGTATGTAATGCAAGATCCTCATAGCTACTTTCCAATGTAGCTCATGAGGTTCCTGCATAAATTTGGAGACAAGTCCCACTGTATATGATATGTCAAGCCTGGTGTGAGTCAAGTAGATGAGACTACCAATAAGTTATCGATACTAAGTGGCATCAACCAATGGTGAAGAACAGTCAGCCTCAAGCTTGAATCCTGATAGAAAGGGAGTCAGAGATGGCTTGCAATCAGCCCTATGAAACTGAGCCAATAAGTCAAGAGCATACTTAGGCTATGCAAGAGAAATACCTAAATTTGATAGTGAGATCTTGATGCTAAGGAAGTAGTGCAACAAACCCAAGTCTATCATGTCAAATCTATCTTAGAGAGATGCCTTCACCTCTACAATAGCTGATGAAGAATTCTCTATGATCAAAATCTCATCAACATATAGAACCAAAATCAGAAGTGAAACATCCTACTACAAGAAGTAGACATTGGGGTCATAATGGCACCTAGTGAAACCCATTGTGAGAAGGAAGGAATCCATCTTGGTGTACCATGCTTGAGGGGTCTATTTGAGTCCATAGATAGATTTCCTAAGTTTGTATACTAAGGAAAAATCTTGAACAAATCCTGGCAGCTACTCCATGTAGATCTCCTCCTCTAGGTCTCCATGAAGAAAGGCACTCTTCACATTCATCTGGTGCACATCCCAACCATGTGTTATGGCAATAGCCAAGGTGAGTTAGATAGAAGTCATCTTTTCAATGGGTGCAAAGCTCTCTGAGTAGTCAATGCTTACCACCTATGAGAAACCCTTAATGACTAGTTATGCCTTGTACTTATCAACTGACCCATCTGCTACAAACTTGGTCTGATATATCCACCTACATTGAGCCATCTTCCTTCCCTTGGGAAGTTAAGTCAAGTCCTAAGTGTGATTTTTTATTAAGGAAGAATATTCTTCCTTCATAGCATTATCCCACTTAGGTACCCCCGATGCCTCTCAAAAAGTCTGTAGATCTGAAACTGAAGCAAAGAAGGCATGTGGATCTCTCTAAAAATCCCCCTAGTACATTTGTCATCTACAGGATCTCCTACACAAGTGTCAGCACTCTCAAGTGTCTGTCTGGCCCAAAGTGGCCTGAAAGTGGGTGAGTCAAGTGCTAACTCCTCATCCTCTGACTGACTAGAGGTGAATGACTCTACATCACTATCCTCACTGTCTGAACTCAAAGAAGAAGAAGAAGTCTCTGGCTCAAGAACCTATTGTGGCTGATCTAAATCTGATGAGGAATCATCATGAAGAAGTAGATCTGATGAGGGAGAAAAAGTGTCAAGTTTTGAGTCATTAAGACTCTCCTAAAAATGGACACTTCTCTTGATGAACAACTCATGAGTGACTAGATCTAGAAGGTGATACCCCTTAATACCATCTAGATATCCTACAAAGATGCAAGGCTTAGACTAATGTTCCATAGCTTTGCATTTCTTCTTTGGAATGTAGGCCATGGCTGGGGATCTGAAAACCCTAAGGTGCTCAACATCAGGTTTCTTTTTATGCCAAGCTTCAAAGGGTGTTATCCCTTTCAAAGCTTTGTGAGGAACACTATTTTGAATGTAGCAAGCACAATTGATGGCTTTGGCCCAGTACTATGGTGCTAAGGATTTGGAGTGAATCATACATCTACCCATCTCTTTTAAGAACCTATTTTTACATTCTACAACCCCATTTTGTAAAGGACTGTAAGAAACTGTGTGATGCAAATCAATCCCCTTTGTGGTGCAAAATTGATCAAACCTAATGCTGACATACTCCCCTCCATTATCAATTTGAAGAACCTTGATGGATTTCTCACTATATTTCTCAACAAGAGCCTTGAAGTCTAGAAATTTTCCAAACACTTCAGACTTTTGTTTGAGAAAATATATCCAAGTGTACCTAGAGAAATCATCAATGAAAGTGAGGATGTACTCAGCCCTTGTGAAAGATGGTTTGGGAAAGGGTCCTGATACATCATTGTGGACTAACTCCAAAGGTTGTGAATCCCTCCAAGCTTTGCCTTTGTCAATTTTTTTTTAGGATGCTTCCCAAGGGAGCACCCCTCACAAAGTCCTTTTGAGAATTGGATGCGAGGCAAGCCAATGACCATGTCATTTTTGCAAAGTTGTTCAAGGTAGCGGTAGTTAAGCTGGCCAAACTACTCATGCCATAGTTTGTTAACTCCATCTGAATGAGTCAACAATGTTGTTGGAGAAGAATCAAGTGTAAAATGTGAGAAGGTGTATAACCTTGCTTGGTGATCTACCCTACCCACTACCACTATAGTATCACTATGTAATTACCTAATAGCCACTGAATCTAGTGAAAACTCAACTCTCATGCCCTAACCAATGTGAGTGATTTGGTACTTAGAACATTATTGAATTTTACTCCTTCCATTTCAACTGACCCTCTCTCTATAATGGAAACTGATGTGTCATCACCCAAACTAATTGAAGTCATGCTACAAGGCTCTAAAGATGAAAACTCAACTAGGGAAGAGCCTATGTGGTGAGAAGCACCTAAGTCAATGACCCATGAAGATGAAGAAGCAGTTGTAGCAACAAGTGCATTTCCATTTTATTTCTCCTTACTCTTGTCTTTTGCCTTAGTACAATCTTGGGTAGATGAATTTTGCTTGATGGACTCAAGAACACTTATGTTGTGCTTCTCTAGAAGATGAGTTAGGTGATCTATTTGTTTCTTCATGCATTTGTGTTCATCATGCCCGATCTTTTTACAATAGTCACACTTAACCTTCTCCTTCTTAGGTTTAGCATTGGAGGAGGAAGACTCAATGTTGTTTTTGGCAGGATTGTTGTCTTCTTTCTTCTTCTCATGGTCCTTGTTCTCTTTCTTCTTCTCCTTTATTTAAGTCTTATCCTTACCATTTATAGCTACCAAAGCTTAGGGTTGAGTAGACTTCATTGTGCCCATTTGAATTAGCTTATCTTGCTCCTTAGTCAAGTCGGCAATGAATGAATCTAAAGAAGACATTTTCCATGTAGTGCCAAGGGCACTTTTTGTGGCATGGAAAGTGGAGACAAAGACTGAATAGCTTGGACCTAACTTTGTGAGAATAGAAATGATGAGTTGATCATCTTTCTTCTCTATCCCACATTATTTCAATTGCAATCTAAGGGCCTTAAACTTAGTGAAGAAGTCTTGTAGGGTGTCAAATTTGCTAAGACTTAAACTTATGAGTTCATTTTCGAGCTCATGACCTCTCATCTCGTCAAGCTTCCTAAATAAGAGTTCCAAGGTGTCCCATATGTATTTGGGAGTCTTGGAGGTTTGTAAATGGAAGAGAAGTTTTGGATACATAGACAAGCTTAGTAATCCATTGGCTTCATCACTACAGCTGTACCACTTGACCTTTTCAACATCAGTGTTAGGTTCTACTTCAGTACCCATGGTGATCCTATACAACCCTTTGCTTCGAATAATGATTGAAATTTTAACCTTCCATTCATGATAGTTGAAGGGTGTTAGGGGTTTAAGTTGAAAATAATGCATTTTAAGCTGATTTTAGGTGAAGTTGTGTTGATTGCAAGTTGTGAAATTATGCAAAAAGGAGAATGAAAGCAAAGATTGCAAGTTGTGAAAAGTAATCACACCCACCCTAAAATATTAAGCCCCCCCCCAAATATATAATTGCATGCTCAAAATACATTGAGCTCAGCTGAGAATGTGTCTTAGAGTAATTAGTGCAAGACTTTAAGCAAACAGGACGTCGGACTCAGCCGAAAATGCGTCCTAGGAGACCCAAATTTTTGGCACTTTATAAAGTAGTGTATTTTTGACAAATAACAAGCCTATGTTGTGGATAATTTAATTAAAAACACTTTTTCAAAAAATGGCACCCAAATCTGAGCTACCATTTGTAAGATATTAAAGCTTTAATTTCTCATAAACTAGTGTTTTTGCAAAAAAATAGCACTAAAACATTTTTAAAATGCCTATTTTGAGAGAGAAAGTGGCCTTCCAACCACTCATTGGATTTGGCATGGAGTGAGAAATCTAAAGGATGTCTTTGTGAGGGGGAATTGCCCTCCTGCCAACCCAGGCCTCACCCTTCGTCTTTGACAGGCGAAGATACAAGTTTAAATTTAAACCCCCAAAATTTTGAAATTGTCTAAAATACTTAATATTCAGTCAAATTGACTGATTTTTTTTTAACAAGTCAATTTTAACTAAATAAATAAATTAATAGATAGAATGAAACTATTGGCCAAGTAGCTAAGGGCCCACATGGGATGCCAAACAAGGAGAGGGCGCCATTTTTAAGAAAAATAGGGTGGCAGAATTCTCTTACAAAAAAAGGCACAGTTCTAATTTTGTTGGGCAAAAAAAATATTGAATCTATAGACCTCAATGCACAGTAGTAGAGAAGAGAATAGATAAGTTGAAATTTCAACATACAGCAAGTCTGGCAGATTTTTCTCACCAAAATAAGGCATGCAGACTTTTCTCACCAAAATAAGGCGTGCACTCCTAGGAAAGAGAGATGGCATAGAGAAAGCAAAGCGCAAGTCAGCCCCTATAGCAGGTGGTGAGAGAAAGTTAATGCAAGAAAAAAAAGATGCCAAGCTACTGGAAAAGGATGCCAGGCTGCTAGAAATGGACGTCAAGCTACTGGAAATGGATGCCAAGCTACTGATATTTCCACAAATTGCCTTGCTGTAGATCCTCAATAGAAGTAATTTTTTTAATAGATTTTCATATGGATTTGCATGAGTTTTCAAGAAACTCTACCAAAACTCTCAAATTCAATGGAGTTAAACAAAAAAACTACTAAGAAAGCAAAGTAAGAATTTCAGAGTAAACTATTAGCATAATCAGACACACAATTACCGGAGTGACTCTGATACCATATCAGAGTTGTTGCCAAAATCTAGTTAATGTGAATGTAATGGAGACATGATCACACAATATGAAGCAAGTGCACACCACATAGATGCTAAAGCAATTTTAAATTATACAAGAAGATAAATTACACAAGACAAAATAGGAGAAAACCCAATATCTGATTAACATGAGATGACCAAAGTGAAGAATACATATAGGAGAGCACACAAGTAACTCCTACACAAAAGGTGGTCAAGGCACCCCAAGAATAGACTGTAACTCCTCCATGAAAGGTGGTGACAAGGAGCTAAGAATAGAGAAGTAACTCCCATTAAGGGAGTTACTTATGGCATTCTTATGACACCTATGACACATTTATGACACACATTTCCACATAAGCTAGCCTATCCCACAAATGTAAGAAAACTCCATGTATGCACAAATATAATTTTCCTAATTTAATAATAGGGAAAAATAAAAACCTACACTAATAATTCCATCATATTTAGTGTATACTTTACATTGAAACATGTTAAAGATTATTTAGATTCCTTCCCTTTATTTTAATTTTAATCCCATGGTTTAATCACTAGTCTCTTGTTTCAAAATTTAATTAAAAAAGTTTAAATATCTCAAAAAAGCAAAAAAAATCATAATATTCTAAAAAATACAAAACTAGGACTTTAACATAATTAGACATATAATTTACATTCATTTTCATATGTTATTTATCTCATGATTGGTACAAGTCATACTCTTTTTCTATCACACATGCATCACACTGGTATTTATGATTTTTATGCATGACATACATATTTAACATGGGCTAAGATGTTGGACCTACCTCTACCTAGTGGCCATACTAGACTAGGGGCATCTTATTTAAAGTTTATAGTATTTACATGTGTTAACATTATATAACTCTTGTATTGTTGAGATATATGATTTTTAAAAATTCCTTGCTAACATCTCTATCTTACATTATGTACATGGGTATGATATTTTATAGGATATGATCACATTATATATACATGGTTTAGACTATCATTCTATATGTATGTTCCATTTATGTTATTACTTTTACATAGCATATTAGACTTTACTTGTCCATCATGTATGTTCATTGGCCCTTGCGTAAAATTTATTGAGCATCTATATGAGATCATTTTTTGGTATGTGTGACATTTGAACATGTCAATTGATTTTGGTCCTTGTCCCTTTATTTTGTGTGACATTTGAACATGTCCCTTATTTTATTCATTATTATTTCCCTTTATGTGTGGCCTTTGACCTTATGTGTACAATATTTACTTATGAAACATTGAACATGTCCCTTGTATGTGGCCCTTGGACTTATTATATATCATTGTGCTTAGTATCTTTATGTCCTTTTTAAGCTTGTTAGGTTCGATAAATACCATGATCCATATCACGCACTAGTTATTATTTACAATTATATTAAAATTTACTACTATGAGCTTCATTGATACAGTTCTTAGACCTTGCCTTATATGTTACATACATTATTCAAAAGGTACATATCTTACTATGTTGACATACTTTTCAAACATACTATACTATTCAATTATTATATCTTGATATGCATGATACAATTTACTTCTATTTTAAGATGACCAACTTTCAAGATACACATTCCTTCACCTCAAAAGGGAGGCATTTTAATGGGATTTTTATACATGATATAAACCTCCATGAATAAAAATCAAATTTTAGTATAAAATATAATTTCAAATATTCATAATGGTTCAAAATTAAATCATTGGTGCTGATCATGAGGGAATATCCCATTCATATGCCTTCACATTATAGGAACATGTTACAAATTCATACAATTTTGGGTGCAGGATACAAATTTATGCAAGAGATTCAAACAAAATTTACATTTACATACAATTACTGATTTTACATTTATTAATGGGGCCATGATATAGATTCATATCATGTTTTCATTACAATGTGTTATCCACAGTCATGGTAGGAGCATGAATCTACTCCAATATATTTTTATCATGTATATATAAACTAAATAAAAAAGTGTCAATTGAATATATAATCCATTTGTAGTGGTTTATTTAATTGAAGTACACAATTCATAACTTAGAGGTTTCATGCCCTCTATCATCATTCCTTATAAATCCATTATGGTTTCTAACCCATTTCCATATTAGAGTTACAAATACCAACAATAAAAAATAAGTTTTTTTCATGACTCAATGGGTTATATTTTATATACATGTTCAATTCAAATTGGGGCTTGATTACCCTCAATCTTCCATTGGTTTAATTAAGGAACCAAACTCTCTAAGCATTTATGTTTGACACTAAATTTGATATTATATGTGTGGTATATGGTTAAAATATAGAAATATTTCAAGCATAAGGGTGATAAACCAATCTATATCATTTTGATTAATAGCAAACTTAGATAAATTAATATTCTAAATTATAATAATGAGATATGCTAAATATAGAAAATACTAAATATGAAAGATGTTAAATTGATTACAATAGCAAAGAGGAATGATAGTTGGGTTTACTATGTGTAAACAAATTTGGAAAAGAAATAGGTGGAAACTATATAATATCAATATTTTAGATCAAATATCATATTTTATAAATTATACTTATGTAGCCACAGACACTACTGCCGATGATCTTGTCTAGTTATGATGCAGGTGTCTAGTATATAGCAATGACTAGATCTCGATACAACCAACTTCACTATTATATTATTTTGTCACCTTTATATTGATGTATTCATATCTAGGATATAGGTTATCACTCTTTTATAATTGATCAAACCTTAAATATCTTCACCCTTATAATGAGTTTACTAAAAATGGGTTAATGGGATCACAATGTTGATCTTACCTCAATGACCCATCTATCACCAAGCATTGCCTACATATCCAATACTCTAAATATGGCCTCAGACATATGTATTTTTACCTTATATGTGGGAGTGTGTGTGCACAAGGGTGAAATATATTATATGAAGATTAATGTAGTGATCTAGTTTGTAACTTGATAAATATCACTCATGAGATACCTTTGAATGCTTCATAACTTTTTTATGGTTTCTCCTATGATTGATAAATAAATAGGGATGAATAGGGTATAAAAACTTAGTTGTGAAATTGATTAAATGAGAATTTTTAGATGTTTGCTTGATATTTACTAGATGATGAATAAGAAGGCTTAGACACTTAATTATACTATACCTTTTGAAAATATCTCATGGTAGTGTTAATTAAGATAAATAGGTTGACCCATAGGTTTATAAACATTTTCAATTCAGTTGACTTTTGGCAACTAGACACTAAATAAGAATCTAGACACTACCATCAGTGGTAGTGTCCCTTTATGGCCATAGTGTCTAAAGGGATATAAAATAGATATGAATCTATAACTAATAGTTAAATATATTTATCAAATTTTAAGATTTTTATGTAATGTAGGATACCTAATTCATCATAATGATATGGATTAGAATAAGAGATAAGAATTTAATCACAGTGAGATGGTGAATGTGAGACTTTTGGTAGTAGGGAGGTCTATAACTAAAAGGTATATCCCTGATTGATATTGATCAAATTTATAATACTAAGATGTTATGAATATTTATTTTTTGTATATACATTCCCCCCTTTATTCTAGTAATGTGTAAACACCATAATTTGGTCAAGCAACCACAAGTACTATATCTTTTGTTGCTCTTTCACATGAGGGTCTTAGTGGTGGTTATGTTTCTTATTCACATGGTCATTTTGATTCTTATGATCTTTATTATGTCTTCTTTTCCATGTTTTTGACACTCCCAATATTCAAAGGTCACCTTTTCCCAGTCCTAGGGACCCCTAGCCTGTCCTCCCTAATTTTTTCTCTATTCTGAGCCTTAGTATATTAGCACCACTTTCAAGATAGTGGTGCCTCATACCACTAGTATCCACTTATGTATGTTATTGTTTAACATGCCCTTTTACCCATGTTTGAGTCCTAACCCCTTTGTAACCATTCTCTTATTATAGATGCTATAAATCTGCACCATAGCCTGAAACCCTAAAACAAGCTGAGTCTAAAATCCTAAAGTCCTAAAATAGGCTAAGTTTGAAATGTGTTGGAAACTTCCAAAAATCTATATTTTGTATCTTAAATCCTAGGGTCCGAAACCACTCTCAAACACCCTATAAGTATATACATAAAATATAACTTAAAGTATAATTAAATATCAACTTATACTTAAATTTTTATTTTATGTATATACTCCCTATTTAACCATGGTAATTAACCCTATTAATTAATATTTACCATCCCTAACCACCCAAAATATTTTAAACAACCAAATATACTATAAATAAATAAAAACAAAACCTATTCCCATCCATAACAACCCATAACCCAACTCCCCCATGTCATATGTGGAATCCCCAACCATTTGACAATTGTGCAGCCCAAAACAAGCATGTAAATCACAACTTCCCTAGATCAATGTTGGTTCTATTGGATATAAATTTATCCATATAATCATGTCAAACCATCTCCAAAATATTTTATAATATATTCAAGTTGGAGGACCCAAACTTTGGAGATTTGTTTCAGGCATTTGGAGGTCAAAATTTATAGTATTTGGAGTCCAAAATACTGCCCACAAGTCAAGCAATTGAAAGGATCAAATTAATGATTAGGTAAGTCATTTTGTTTATTTTTTAATTTATTTTTTATTTTTCAAATATTTTTTAAATCCCTCATTATAAGTCACTAGATCATTTCATTGTTACATCATGTGTTTTAAGCCCCTTTCTATCCAATTTCTTAGTCTGTAGAGACCTCTGTTAATCCCTAAACCTTTTGCATCTTATAAAAACTTGTTTTTCATATTCTGTACATTGTGCTAGGGTATAACATGATCTATTAAGATCATGTTTTATCCTATAAGATTGTTATTTATTCTATCTTTTGCAAAAAAACTTTCAATTTTAGCTTTTTAGGTCTTTTTATTTGATTCTATAGGTTCTTATATGTTTCCTATCTATCCCTAAACCTATGTAATCTATACTAATTTGCCATAAAATTCCATAATATATTCTTAATCCTTATTTTATTATCATTATCCCTCATCCATCCAATCCTTATCTCATCATCTTAGCTGGCCTTGTGTGTATTAGGTATAGTTCCTAGCCTAAACTTATTGGTAGTCTTTTGTGATGCTTGTGCGACCAAACTCTTATTTGTATTGATTTTTTCATCTTAATATTAATTCATGTATAGTTTCATCTAATCATTTATATATTTTATATTATCCATAATCATTTCCAATAGTGGGTCGACATTCATCAAGGAAGAATATTTCTTCTAATACTTGGCATCTGCCAAACAACCCACTCATATCTCCTTTAATCCAATTTTTATTTAATTGTGGTGTATTATAGGTCATTATTCCCTAGACAAAGAGGATTTCTCATATTCGAGCCTAATCTATGATGCATAACCAACCATCCATATCTCTAGGTAATCTTAAAAACCCTATTTATACTTTGTTTTTAGTAGCTAATTAGTCCACATTGAAAAAGTAAAATAAAAATAATAAAACACTTATGTTTTTTAATATCTTTTTCATGACTTGTCAACCAAAAAAATATATATTATATTCAAAACAAAGATCCTTCTATATGAATATCCTCCTATGTAAAGAGCCTCAAAAGGCATTTTACATCTATAAATTACTACTTCGGCACTTATTTACATAAAATCAACTAATAGTACAACTTAAATACTCTACATACTACTCATTTTTCACACATAATCATTTGCATTCTTTATCAAAGAAGGGCCTAGGAAAAATTCATTCTAGTATACCATGTAATTTGATGGTGAACATTCCCTAAGGGAAAACTACATATGATTTGAGACCCCTAACATTGGGGTTAATGTAGGTAGAAGCCAAGATAATAGGGGTTATGCTCTACCAAGAAAATAGGATCACAAAGAGTAGTAGTGTAGGTATAAGTGAGAGTGACTCCATAATAAAAAGGAGAGGGACTTAGCTTGTAATCATCCATAATAAATGTTTTAGAAGATCAAGGGTGTAATTCTACTGACTTAAATGAATCCATAAATTTGATTGAGAAATATAAAAACCAAGGAAGAAGTGTAAAAGATCAAGATCTATAATTTTAAATTATACTAAAAGTGCCTATTGAATATCCCAAATATGAAAAGATAAGGTACCTATGAGAATTATATCATCAACATACAAGACCAATATAATAATGTCATCCCCAATACATTGGATATACACTATAAGATCAGAGTGGTAGTGAAAAAATCTAGTAAAGAGAAGAAAAGAGTCCATCTTATTATACCAAGCCTAAGGGTCTTGTTTAAGATCCTAAATATACTTCCTAAGTTGAAAAACAAGATAATAATCATGAAAAAACCCAATAAGTTGATCCATATAGATTTCCTCCTTCAAATATCTATGCAAGAAGGTACTCTTAATGTCCATTTGATGCACTAGCCAACCCTGTGATGTAACAAGATAAATTATAAGGCAAATTAAATCCATATTCAAAATGGGTCAAAAAGTATTCGAGTAATCAATACCTTTAACCTTTGATAAACCTTTTACAACAAGATGTGATTTATACTTTTCAATGGACCCATCATCTACATACTTGGTGTAGTATACCCACTTACACCCAACCAACTTTCTTCCCTTAGGAAGATATACCAAATCCCAAGTATGATTATTCATCAAATAAGAATACTCATCTATCATCACATCATCTAACCCCTAAATCCCATGAGCCTATGAAAAAGACTATGGATCTCTAGAGAATTCCTGACACAAAATTATAGTAATTGTAGAATGTGCATGGTGATGTCTAGTGGGTAGAAGATCATATAGAAAAGGTATCACCTCAAAAAATGTAGTATAAGACCATAATGGCATAATGACAACATCAATGGGAATAGAATCCTCAACATCCATAACCTCCTTCAAGACATATAGAAATGGCTCCTCAAAGAATAAATCCTCAATAGGAAGTGATGAATCATCAAAAGAAGAAGAATAAGGCATGGAAGGAGATGAAGAATCATGAGATGTGAAGTGCTCATCAAACTATACCTATGTTTAAAAAATAACATCATGAGTATCAAGATATAAAATATGATAATCTCTCATTTCCTCACAATACCCTATAAAAATTAAGGGTTTGCTCTTATTATCCAAGGATTTTTTTTCTTATTTGGTATAAATGCCCATGCATGGCTCCCTAAGACTCTTAAAAATGAAACATCAGGCTTGGTTTTGGACCAAGCCTCCTTTGGAGTCAAATTCTTAACTTCTCTATGTGGTGTGCAATTATGAATGTAATTTACAAAATAACTACTTATACCTAATAGATAAGAGGTAAATCTCATGAATGCATCATGTAATTAGCCATATTCTTCAAAGTCCAATTCTTCTATTATGCTAAGCCATTCTATTATGGAGTATGTGGAATGAAATGTTGGTGAAGAATACCATGAGATACCAAAAAATTAGAGAACTCTATACTAAAGTACTACCTCCCATTATCAACATGAAGCTTTTTGATGTAACTAAAAGATTGTTTCTTGATAAAATCCTTAAAAATTTTAAAGTGAGAAAAGACATCACTCTTGTACTTAATAAAATTAACCCAAGTATTCCTTGATAAATTATCAATAAATGTAAGTTCACACTTAGATATATTGAAAAAATAAGTAGGAAATACCATCAAATCATTGTGCACAAGCTCAAGTGGTGAAGAAGCTCTATGGTATATACCCTTAGGAAATAGATCTTGGTGTTTTCTCTTTAATGCACAACCAGGTCAAACTCCATCAAGATATGAAACTATATTAATACCATCTACCATACCATGAGTTCTCAACTCCTTTAAACATATGTAATTGAGATGTCCAAATCTCTCATGCCAAATCTTACTCTTGAAATCTACATGAGAAACCAAACATGTACCTAGAGGAAATGTATCATAAAAACCCTTAAAGTAATAGAGTCTATAACTATGATCAATAACAACCTATGTAATAAGTGTATGAGGCTTTAACTAAGCTTGAGATTCAGCCCTATATGGTGTGAAAGTCACTATCTTACCCTGAATAGAATGGCAAATCTGATAAATTAAAAGTAGATTGGTGGTGATGTCAGGAAAAATATAATGTATCATTCATATAGACACCATCAAGTTGTATGTCACCCTTTCACTTAAAATAAATAAAGAAAGAATATCCAACCTCAATTTTTGAAGAACTCAAACTAAGAGAAATAAAACACACTCCTTGGGAGAATTCATGTGGTGAGAAGCACTAAAATCTATAGCCAAACTATCTAAAATAGGTTACTCAGATATCCCAACAACATTAAGTGTTTTACCATGATTATGGGATGGAGATGGAATGGATATATAAATCTTATGTTTTCTAATGGCATCCTCCAGGGCGTGTATTCTCTTAAAATGCCTAGATTCTTTATGACCATTTCCCCCCACAATAGGAGCATGAAAGGATAGGCTCATTCTTGGATTTGGAAGATGGTTTGCATTTAGGTGTGTTTTTTTTTGGGCTTAGGGGAACATTGATATGGAGGAGTGTTTTTGGACTTACTCTTAGATTTTCCCTTGCTCTTAGGATGTGATGCTACTAATTATTTTTGAGAGGTGGAAGACTCAAGGTGAGACAATTTGGATTCCTCCCTAGTAATTATTTCACAAAACAACTCAAAATCATTCATTTGAAATGCAACACCTAAGGCATCCATGCTAGAGAAAAAGGTAGAAGCAAATATTTGGAAAACACCCTTCAACTTGGATAGAAATAGGTACACACACTCTTCATCTTTCTTATCTCACCCACTCCCCTTCAATTGTGTCAATAATTTATTAAACTTAGTGAGATAGTCTACAATAGAGGGAAAATATTTATAATTGAGTGAAGTAAGCTCTAATTCAAGCTCCATGGCTCTCATGTGATCTACTTTCCTAAATAAACCTTTTAGTTTATCTCACATTTTGAATGGAGTGTCACACCCATACAAATGAAACAACATATTATCACTCACATAAGTCCCTATCAAAGCCATACACTCACCAAATTTACATTAATGCTGAAAATTTTCATATTATCTTGTGAAATGTGGTTGAGTTTCATTCATTAGGGACTATAATCATCTATGTTTAATGATTATTTCCATTATAGGTCTCTATGTATGGTAATTATTCATAGTCAAAGGCTCACATTGATCAAAAATAGAATTAGAATCCATGCTAGTGAATTACCAAAGGGTATAAAGAATGTAAAAGGGTACACAAATTGGCATTTAGACAACCCCCTAAAATATTTATAGTAAGACCCCCACAAAATTTGGCCCTTTATAAAAGTAGAATGTTTTTGAAAATGTATGACACTAATGGATATAGTATTAAAAATCATATATTTTTACAACAAATTAAACTCAATTATGAGTTACAGTTCAAAAGATCTAGGGTTTAAAAATTCCCATAAATGGGTAAAATTTAATAAAATTTACACTACAAGATATTATTTGTGACCAAATTAGAAATGAACCTAGCCTTTCAACCACTCTTTAGAACCAAAATTGAATCATAAACTCTTGAAATCCAACAAAGTTTATAAAATATACTTTTGATAACCCTTATGTGTGTGCAAGCAAAAATTACTTCCTCTTAAAAGAAAAAATATAGCTATTTAACACAAATAATGTATGAATAGCTATTTTTGAGAGGATAAGTGGATTACTATTGTCTGTCACCTCTTAGATCAAAAGAAACTAGTGTCAGTGGAGAGATAGAACAATGAAGTGAAAACAAACCTATTCTCTAAATTTCAACACCACCTCCATGCAAACCCAATAAAAAAGACCAAAAAGAGATAATGCAAGGTTTGAGGAAGACATCTGGTAGATCTATAAACTTCAACACTTACCTATAAGTGATAATGCCACACATAGATCTTGTCCACTCTAGAAAAAAAGATGATGCTAAAAAGGATGCCTAGAGCTACAATGCAGGTGTCTTGGAATGTAGGCTTGTAGACAAAGACAAAAAAAAAACAATAGCATAGAAGTAGATGAATCTGATCCCCTATAATGTAGCGATACATCCCCTTTAATGAAAATTACTAGATGGTGATAGGACAATAGTGGTTTTTGTAAACAAGTAAAAAAACCTCCTTATAGCATAGGAAAAGACTCATTTCTAGTTTGATGTAGGTATCAAACTTGTCTAAAGAAGAGGATGTAGACAAAAGAAAAGCCATAAAATGAGGGTAAAAAATGTCTCCCAATAGAAACTAACAGTGATCCTAACACTGGTCTCCCACATAGGCAAAAACAAGATGCCACCTCTCTAAATTTTCTAATAATAAATCTAATATATGCATAAGCCTTCATATCTTCTCCACACTAGTAATACACCACCCAAATTCATGTAGAAAACATCAATGCTACCTTAACACCTCCATGCTAATTTAGAACCTCCCAAGAAAAAATCCAATGTAGAGGTTAAATAATAGATATCCACACTAGTAAAAAGAAATGCCTCCTAACACAAAACAAGATCAAGGTAGATGGACTAGTGGTTAACACAAATTCTTGCAATAGGAATTAAAAGATGCAATTGATAGAATTATCTAAAATAGATTATAGCAAACAACCAGATGATTGGCAATCCTTAAAGGCTCTGGTACCATGTTAAGAATGAGAAATAAAACCATTCTAAACCCATGAATATGAAGAATTCATAAAAAATAAATCATGATAAGGTTAAAAATATGATATGAAAATAAAATTAAAATCATATATGATTCAGAATAAAACATGTAAGTACAAAGGAGATCCCTTGCATAAATAGGCAAGGAAAAATAAGAAACTAGCCTAATTACACAATGTGGGATAAATCCTCACGTAGGACAAAATTAATAAAATATGAAAATATATATATATATATATATATAACCTAGTAAAAATGATAAATATACTATAATAATTAAATGCGGATAGAAGGAGTGTCTGGTGAGGCCTAGAACTCATTTTAGACCCCCAAATCTAAATTGGGGTTTTTTTAGGCCTAAAGAGCATAAGAGAGAAAGTTTTGAAGTTTTAAGTGGAATTTGGAGCTAAAAATTTGTTTTAATGTCTATTAAACCATGTTTATGATTTTAAAAGTATATTTACACTCCTTATATATTTAAATAATGAAAATTCGTCAAGTTTTAGGTTCTCATTATGTATTCAAGAAGCTTGCCAAACCCATAAAAGATAGATATATCTAGAAGAAATAGTATGAATAGCTATGATTATCATCATAAAATGCATAATCACAAAGCATAGTTCATGAAGGGTTAAATAACTTCAATATTCAATAATATATATCTCTCTCCTATTTCATCCCATTTGAGTTAAAATTATAAAAAATCAAGCAAACAAGAAGAAGAAACATGCATGCAAGATGTAAGTCAAGAAGCTCAAGTCAAACTCCAAATTACAAGTCAAGATAAGTCAAGTTAAACTCCAAGATGAAATAAAGGTAACTAAATTAAAACTTCACTATTAATACAATATCAAAATGAGTTAAGTTCAATATCAAAAAGAGTTCAATACAAGTTCATAAGGAGTTAGTTAAAGATAGTCAAAGATCTCTTCAAGACTCAACCATCAAAGCATGCAAGAACATTTGACTTTTTCAAACATCTCTCTCTCTCTCTCTCTCTCTCTCTCTCTCTCTCTCTCTCTCTCTCTCTCTCTCTCTCTCTCTCTCTCTCTCTCTCTCTCTCTCTCTCTCTCTCTCTCTCTCTCTCTCTCTCTCTCTCTCTCTCTCTCTCTCTCTCTCTCTCTCCTATACCATATTCCAAGAAGATTAAGTTTAAACTCTAATATTATACATTGTAATTTATAACTTGGGGTTGGATTTGAAAGTTGAGTTGGAGTTCTAGTTAAAAGAAGAGTGAACTATGAGATAACATGTTGTTCATCCAATTTAGGGCTGATTTGTATCCTCTCTCTCTTGCTTCCTTTTATATATGTATTTTAATTTTTGATAATTTTAGGATCACATTATTCTTTTGATTATAAAAAAAATTCTAAAATTTCTACTACTTCACATTTGAAGCAATAAAGAGCTAAATTTCCTCCATTTTTAGGTTGTTCATGAAGTGTTTCTTATGTACATTGATATAAATTAGTGAATGAATGATTTTATTATGTTTATGTCTAAAATTTTTTCCTTTGTGAATAAAATGATAACTCTTTTAATTCATATAAAGTTTCTAATCCTGATTTTTATGTAATCTAGAAGTGAATTCAACCATTGTTCATTATTTCCAAGCTAATGTGAGTGTTTGTCAAGACTTATATATGAAATACTAATGCAAGAGTAATTGTATCAAGATGAAGTGAATATGTGAAATTTATTTAACTTTTAAAATGTTTCAACTATCTCCATAACTGACTTTCACATTGGTGCATCATCCCAAATTTCTAATTTTTATATTTATTTTTAGCTTTAGCATTGCTCCTTTTACCCTTTTCCTAGTCAAGAAATCATAGAATTAGAGAGTTTAGAGAGTATGTGAGTGTACCAAACGTAAAAATCCCTTCATTTGTATATTATCTCTAACATAATGTCTCCAACACCTTGGATATTTTTTATTATATCAATAGGAGTGAGAATAGGCACAAGTTCTTAGTAGGGTGCACTTCTGAGTGATATCAGTAGTATTTCCCTTAAATTTTTATTCCTCTATGCATGAAATAGATATGATGTTTGGATCATTAACAACCAATATTTTTATCATTCATTTTGTAGGTATGTCCTGATTTTAAATTTTATTTGTTAGAAACCATCATTTTAGAATTCTTGTTTACTTGTTTTGAGTTTGATTTTGCAACTTATGTTATTTTTATTTTTGTAACATTAGGTTTTATAGTTTTTTGGTTGAAAAGTGTATTTATATTCATAAAAAATAATTAATGGTACAACACTAATCATACAAAAAATTGAGTATAAAAAATCACACTCCACAAGCATATCCAAACCGAGGTCAAAAATCCTTGGGAGAGATCAAGTCCAATAGAAGGTCAACAAATGACCACCTAAAAAATAAAAATATCACATAAATATATCAAAAGTGCGTTAAAACTAAACAACCACACATAAAATCATAAGTAAATGTAACAATTATGCTTTATCAACAAACATGGGGGTTGAATGAGGTGGTGAAGAAGGTAGATCCTATGGCTTGTCACCCCATCCCCCTTGAACAAGGGGTTTTATTCCATAGGTAAGGGATCCCAACCATCATTATTCTGAATATTATTGTTGTATTAATTATTTCTATTAGGAAAAATATCAACAGCCAACCATGAATATTTGTCCTATGAGGGAGGGTCCTAGTCTCTTTGATCACCTCCACTTTTGGTGGAACCACAAGGAAAATCACATTATAGATATGACCATAGAGGGGGTGACATAAATGGAGGGAATATCATGTTCCTATTCCTAGAGTGTTTCTAACACCTACCATTCCCACACCCATGAGGAGGTGACTACATATGTGGAAGTTCTAGAGGCTCTCAGTTAATTACACATGGGGTATTCCCCCAATGGTCAATCAAATGCTACCTTTTGTATTTTTAATTTTTTACATTGATCATTTTGTAACATATCTTTATCTAAATTTTCCTTTTGAATATTTTCTTTCTATGATTTTTGTGTTTTCAATTTTTTTGGTTCTAAATTATCCTTTGGTAGGCATATTTGTTATTGTTCCACTTGTGTTTTAGGAGAGGTACTCATAATGCAAGTGAATTTCTTGATTTATGTATTTATTATAGGATCACCACTATCAAATTCCCTTTTAATTTTTTATTTAATGCAAAATAAAAATATAAATTATGACCATGCATTCTATGATATGCACAATAGTATTTTGATCTCCTTATAGGATGTAGAGAAGGTAGTTAAATCACTTTGTTTCAAAGGATTTCTCTTAGGATTACACTTAGACTATTATTATCCTTTTATTAAATTTTTAAATAACTTGTTTAGATGTACTATATTATACTTTTTCATTTAGATATGAAACCTTATTGGGTATAACATTTATAGATGAGGATACAAACACATGATTAACACTAACATATTTCACATTTTGTAGTTATGTAATCTAACTTTCTAATGATGTGATATTTGAACTAAAATAATGATATTGATTTTGTAACTCTTCTATTAACTTTCTCATAGTGATGTTTTGATATTTAAAGGCTTTATAAGAACAAACCCTAGGTACTTCATATGGAACATGCATACACACATCATTTAAAGGAGATGTGGGAGGTGAAGGGGTTTGAGGAAAGACATATTGATTAAATTCATTTAAAATCATATGGTGGGCCAACTTATCATTGGAAGAGTGATAACATGGACCTTGTTATATTTATGGTATTTATCACCCTCCTTAGGGTTAGGAGGAATAGACTCAATATTATTATAATAAGCATTGTAAAGAGATTATATTCTAATATTATTTTGAAATACTTTCTTTATATTGACCGATTTAGTCACTCCATTTGATTATATATTTAATTTATTTAATAATGTATTGGAAATAATATGTAATTATTACCATCATATATTATGCATTAAAATAAGTACTCAAGGTATCCATATTATACATGATTGATTCCTCTAAAAAAACATTAAAACCCATTTTTTATTTGTATCTTGAAAAAACGATATATTCCTTTGTAATAAATTAAAATGTGATTTTTAAAATATTTTAAGTTTATAAATTAGGAAACCTTAGGTTAAATTAGGTTTTTTCACTAGAAGACACAAAGGTTGGTTTCAGTAGAATGCTTAACCCTTTTTGGGGGTTTAAGGTTTATAAGGAATATTATACTCAATACTAGATATATCTATTCGAAAAATAATGCTAATTAGATAATTCAATTTATGATAATAAATTTTAGTGTTGAATTATAAAAATTCTAAATATAAAAATTATAATTCTAAACAATATTTTGATTACGAAATCATGATGAATAAATAATACTTAGCTTATGCAATGACACAGAAAAAATCTGAGATGTATAGGTTTGGAAACAAGATGTCTAATGTTTATGAACTAGTCATTAGATTTGAGAAATATTTTTTATGGTAACCTTGATGCTTATGTTGACCTATGGAGACTTGCATCGATGTTACTATTTGAATCTTGATGCAACTATCATGTATGGAATTTTTGTTATATCAAGATGAAACCACTTGGGTCTTTTTGGTTTTTTTTGTTGCCTTTCATATAATGTATCAATATCTCATTCATAGGTTTTGTTAGTGGGTGCATGCAAGACATAAATTTATTCATCAAATGTATCTAACACGTGGATAGAATTATGATTTCCTTCTATTTCATAGTTATTTTACATTGTTTCTTGGTTGCTCTATTTTTGAATTATTAGCATTAAGAATAAAATAAATATGTTTTGGCATGTATATGTGCTAAAATTTACTTTAGAGGTTAGGAAGGATAAAAAATCACATGATATATATTCCTTCAATTTGTATTAGAATGGGTTATTCAAATGGTAATAGAATAGGTTCAATTTCTACTTAGTTGAAAGTATATTATTGAGTATTTTGATCCATATAAGAAGGATTGTAATAGAGCTCTTTACTTAGATTATATGTATATATGAATTGGTTTCATTGTTATGAATAAGCATGAAGAAAACTTAATAGAGTCTTGAATATGATTTTATTTTGTGTTATTCTATGATTTATGAAACTATGTGCACAAGAATGCATGTTATGTTTAATTCACTAATTATAAGACTTGTTATTAATTGAATAATATCTATTTACTAATGTGATCACCCAAAAGGGTTATTTGAGTGCTAAGAGTGATATTTGATACTACCTATCCCTATATTGGCCCTAGACCTATCATAGAGCTTATTATCACACTTATCTAGACTTTGTGTGGGCCACAGGCATCCCTAGTCAACTTCAAAATAGTCCCAAACACTCATTTCCCAATCCTAGATCTTCATGCATAGTGTTTAGTTAGATGGACACTAGATCCATAATAAGAACACTAGTGCCACATGGGACTAGTGTCCCCAAAGTGGCAATAATGTCTTTTGCCCTATATTTTTCCAAACAAATATCTTTTCAAAATTATAATCTCATAAGGTCAGCCTAGACATATTTTATTATTTTCACAAGTAAAAAGAACAATATAAATACAAGACTTTTATCCCTCTAACCACTAGATGAAAATTAGATGAAAAATACACATTTAAACATAGAATAATTTGATCAAAATTAAGGTTATCAATCCCTCTTCTACCATACTTTTGTATACTACCATCTATAGCACCCCTCAATTTAGATTTTCTAGATTTTCAGTCTTAAGCACATTCAAAGAATTTAAGACCACTATCTTACTAGCATCGCTTGCACTTGAACTTACACTTAGGTGGGGAGAACTACATCTTGATTTATCCAAGGTTAATTTTTAGAGGCCCTAGGATAACATATTGGAAATATTTGGCAAATCTTGATAAATTTGAATCATAGCTTTGGTGAATCCTCCATGTGTGGTGACAAATCTATGATGATTCTAAAAGAGCAAAAATAGACACTTTATTTTTTTTATACAACCATTTGGATGCATCAAAAATTAAACATTGAATAGAACCACCAAAATGCTACATAGGAAGGTTTCACCAAATGAATCTATTGAATGGCTATGTTGGATGGTTGTTCTAGATAGCTACATCAAATGGCTCCTTAGAATGATTGCATTAGAAAACTATGTTGGACACTGAAGTTGGGCCAAGCTACCAGGTTACCAGTGCAACCAGTCTACTATGTGGATGCTTGGTCACCTCCCTAGTCTTATTAATACACCCTCAACCCTCATTTTAAACATTTTTCACATTAGATTTCTCATTCCCCTTTGGCCCCACCTACAACAATTTTCCATGGTAAGAAAATATGTTTTGAAGAACTTTCAAATCCTATACATTTTGAACATCATATAATAACCACCACCAAATGTTTACATAGTATAATGTTTGGTACATGATACAATGATTGGTTTCCTTATTCTTTTGTACTTTATAATGGTAGGGTTTGGGAATTTATTCCTTGATTTTTTTATTTTCCTTTCTTCTTCCCATTCCCTTAAGATTTAACTCTAGTGAATGTTCTTGTAGTTTTGTTTGGCACTGTTGTTTAGTCTACCATTTGGCACTATCAGAGGTATTATCATTTGGCACTATTATTTGGCTACTCTAATTGGAATTTTTGGTGTTCACTATTTGGTATCACCATTTGGTTCCTCAATTTAGGTTTTGCTAGTTGCCTTATTTGATATTGAGGGCTAAGGTATTTATATGTGGTAAATTGAGGGGTAATCTAAGATATTATTGTAAACAATTGGAGAGCCAACCCTAAAACTAATATATATTCCTAAAATTTTTATGATCTAGATCCATCTACCGATCCTAAAAAATCACCAAACTCAAAATTCAAAAATTAGAATATTCATGATTTAATGAATATTCATCACTAAAATTTACCATGGATTTATCCCTCCTCAAAATATTGGTATGTAGGCAACTCTCTTCACAGCAGGGTGTTGAGGATGTCTAGCCTACCCTACTAATGAACACACATTTTATCTCATGCCTTAGTTACATGGAAGATTAGGGTTTTAATAATAAATAATTCATTACAATAAAAATACAAGGTTCCATAACTGATATGTATAAGAATAGACCCTAGATATCTAGATAAAAGTGTACCCAAAATCTCAAGATAGTCTTGCATAGAGGACACTACTACTAATATCAGGACACTACCACCACTTTTTTAATAATGATGTTACTATCAAATTATATCACTAATGTCTAGGATGGGTTCTAACATCAAGATCAAATTTACACCACTCAAACCAGATTTTACCTTGGTTTTTAACACCTAGATCACCTGTATCATGTGTTTTCCAACTAAGTCATTAATTGTATTATTTATTACTATTTTTAAAAAAATTCAAAATTAGTCAATTCTATAGCAAATCAATGGCTATATTTATTACATATTATTTTAATGATTTATTATACTCAACTTTAAAAAATATAGGATTTATGCCATATAATTACTAAAAGGTTAAACATTTGGTGAACCTAACTTACTTTAAATATCACACAAAACCCTAACCCTAGATAACCCTAGGGCTTACATTTTTAGCATCTACTCAGTTTTTAATTTTAACCTGTCATCATGATTATCATGATATATGCCATTTTTTACTTCATGGCATAAGGTCTTGTGATTTATTTAGCATGTTTATTACTATCCATTAGTAGAAAAGTGCACATGTATGTCACTCTCATGGATCATGTTAGATCTAAGATTATTTTACACATTGGTCCTCCCTCATGTGAGTCCCATTTTATGAGGATCATTGTTACATAACTCACTTTATAAATAGTTACTAATAGATAATAAAGGGATTAGAGGACTCTTATTTTTCCTCCACCTAGACCAGTTGGTTATCTTCACTCCCATCCCAACTCTGCTACTCGCCCTTGGAAAATATTAGATCTTATAGTTTCAACTATTACTAGGTAGAACAGGGTGCCTCTTTAGCCTATACATGAGTGTCATAATCCCACCATCCTTATTTATCCCCAACACACTACAATAGAGCCCAAATATTAGTAAACAAAATTTGATATTGTGGATTGGTTGAGAAATACACTACCTAAGATATCCATATTGAAATTACTTAAAAAGGCAACTATGTTCAAGGATATTCTTTTTCAAACACTCAATCATACATCATTGCCTCATGACACATAACCAACTTAATTTGCATCTATCATGAACACTATCAATTATTTTGAGGATGTGATATCTTTTTACAATGAGGACATGCCTTAATAGTCAATAATTACTCATAATTTACCACTTTTTATTCAATCAAAAATCAATACCACTGCTATTAAATAAGTTCTAATTGACAGTGGTCTAGGTCATAACATATATAACCTCACATTTATATAGATCATGGGGGTTGATATAGCATCCATTCAGAAGATATATAAGAATATCAAAGGTTTTGATGACATTCCTAGACAAACATTATGTTTTATTACATTAGATATTATGGTAGTGTCAAAAACCTTACCAACACACTTTCAAGTGATGCCTAATCATTTGTACTATAACTTATTAATATGTAGATCTTAGATAAATGATATGAAGGTTATACCCTCTAATTTTCATAAATGCATCAATTTTTTACATGACAGGTACTTATACATTTATCTAATAGATAATCAGACATTTAGATATTGCATATTCATTTACTACCCTAAGTACATCTTCAAATGAGATGCTACATGTTCTCATAAAATCCTCGCTTCACAAGATTTTTATTGGGGATATGAATACATATGAGGTTGGGCAATCTATAAATATTATTCCTACACCTTCAAATCTTCTTATAGCATATTTACCTTTAAAAATGATGGAGGAATAGTCTCCCATAGTATAGATATCCCTACCCAGGGTCGATGATGAGATTATCATAGCACAGTTACCCCTACTTGTTAATTAATAATAATTATACATTCATAACTTTGATATAAATTCTTAGGCCACCATAGAGGATGATCTAACACCTATTGATATTGATGACTATTTATGTGGATTTTCACACTAGTGGGCCCATGAGAGTACATAGATGATTCTAAGGCACTTATACCTATTTTGATGGCACCATTTGTTCAAAATTATATACCTATAGGATCTCATACTCAATTACATCTAGTGATAGATCCTTTCATTCATTCATTACATATGATTATATCTATGGATATAAACTTAGTTATATAGATTCAAGTAGGGAGTTCATAAGATAGAACACACTAGATTTTATAGATATTACTTAATAGAGGATTAATGGTATTACTTATAGTCTGGCATAGATTAGTCAGTAGATTATCACCATAGGAAGGTCAAAAAAAATTCATTTTCATAGACTTATAGGACATGATACTAATACATTCTCAGTATTACAACATAAATTGAATAAATTAAAGGCTCAGAGCACTATTCATATCATACAACCTCCACCTCCATAGATATAAACACCTCCATAGCGATGATCATCTTCATAGATATGAGCACCATGATAGATTCATCACTAACACAAATACTCACAAAATGATCCATTGACTATCCAAATTTTTGTCACAGATAAATACATTCCCCATGTGGCTATAGATGAGGATTTTGATCCTAATACTTGCACTTTGGTATTTTTATAGCACATAAGATATTAGGAAAAAAATTATACCATGTTATACATTATAAATATTCCATTATATATATCACACTACCATTTTCATGTGGCCCCAAGGTGGCTAGTACATTATTATTTATTATGAGCAGGGGCACTCATATATAGGTTACACTTGGTAGTACATAGTTATAGCTGATGAATGTCATAGTTGATCGATCAGATAGATGTTCAACATTAAATCATGAAGGACACATGGTTCACATTTTACATGATGGCATAGATGAAAACCATAGCCTTCATATAGATACTCCATGGTCCAATGTGGTTTACCCTAGGACCACATGAGAGGCATATTACATAGTTTATGAACACACTATTCAGATGCATAGACTCTAGACTAACACCAAGGATAAGGCTCCACTAATACATATATAATGGTATGCTGATCATGATGATGATGAATTATTTGAGTTTGGAAAAATCTAGTATCTAACACTAGATAATCTCCCACTAGATCCACCATTTTATTATCATATCCTATGGATATGATCTTGGTTCTATAAAGACATTACACTTTGCTTGTATACTATCTCATGTATTCTTAGTATTTACTTTGACATACATTCCTTGTCTCTTAGTTATTTTACATAGTTCATTTTCATATTGATTTTACATAGCTTATTTCTAAAAAATATAAAAATAATATAATATCTCAAAAACACAAAAACATTCAAATATTACTCAGAAACACAAAATCACAAATTATATGCAATGTTATGTTTACATTACTTATGGTTTCAGACATTACAAAAATCCTTACATAAAATTACAAATATATTAGGTATAAATAGTATCCTAACAATACTTCACCACCATAAAACTAAAACTAGGGTTATAACCTATAAAACTCTAAGCATAATATATGAATTTCAATATACTTAAACTCATTTCTATAAAGTAAATTTAATAAACCAATAGCACATAGATTATGACTAAATGTATATATATATATATACATATATCACTTTGAATGTAATATACATATTACAGTTACAGTGCCTCATAATATCATTGGCACCATTATATATAAAGTTTTTACAACTAACCAAACCAAGCAGTGAGCATAAACTACTTACATAATCTCAATAGCCAAAATAAAATAGAAATTAATAAGGATTATAAACTTATCCATTACTAAAATAGTCACAACTAAATATTATCCATTAGAACATTTAAAATAGTAACTCCATTGTGTAATCACTATAAAATGGGGAGAGTAAGATAAACCCAGCCATCAGTGGTCTTTACCATGCAAACCAGTAGCCATGTGATTACAAGAGGTCTTCAAATAAAATACTAGTGAAATAAAGGCATATAATAGTAATTAGTGAGAGAGAACATTATTATTTAAAGGATATTATGGTTTTTTCCACACAATGAAACAAAACATAAACACATAAAATATAGTGAGACAACATATCCAAGAGCTTAAAAGAAAACATGATGTCAAAACAACCATCCATGGGCTCATTCATTGATTCATTCATCTATAACACCATAAATGTGTGAGATAAAAATAAACCATATAAACACCAAATAGGGTCCCTTGTTGTATTTAAAAATAATAAAAACCAATGTTGTCTAGATCCCATATTTTACTTCCATTTATAAAGCAAAAAAATATTATAATGCAATATAAATGGTGGAATTTTCAAGAGAACGAGTGAAGGTGAATGGGCGTTATGTAAAACCTTATGGTTTTTCATGACTCTCATTGTTAATTCTCTAATAAATCTATTCATTTTTATTTTTTTGTTTTTTATTTTGCACAACACAAAGAAATTGAGAATGAGGAACAAAAATGATTAAAGGGACAACTTACTTCTTGAAAAACACAATTGAACCCAAAATATATTTTATCCATTGGAGAGTTCCCTATTTTATTTTATTATTCCATTATGTTTTTTTAAAAACCTCCAAATCAGTTTTTTAAAATGAGAATATGATTTTCCATAAACCCCATAAAGCATGGTCATGATTAGGGTATCATGGATGCCAAAAATGGTAAGTTCCCATAATTTCATGATAGAAAGATCCATATAGCATGAAGCCACTAATTCCACCCTATCCATTCCTTTATTTCTAGTATAATCTTTATTTCTATTTCCAATATTTTGAGGTCATTGTCTCAAGGGTTCCACTAAAAACCACTTAATCATTTATCAAGTTTAATAAAATAAATGTATACATAAAAAAAATAATCACCATTCTAAACTAAAGATTGGAAACCAATATTCAATGATTTTGTCTTGTGAATTGATTAACAAGGACCCAATTCCTACACTATGTTTAACACCTAATAACTATGGTGTGTAATAAGCATAATAGGCCCACACCTTCCAAGTGTGTGCTGAAGATCTAAAATAAAAAATTACAATTATGATAATACCAATGGTAGCCACTTAATCAAACATAAATAACAAGTATGCACATTACATGGTTGGCACAATACAAAAAACATAGAAATCAGGTGGTGGAATTTAACATGTCCTTTCTTAGAACTCATCCTTACATACTATTATATCATTATTGCAATGGTTTGTTGAGTTCTTTCATTCTGAGGACTAGCTCAATATTTTTTTTACCTACAATCATGTAAATGACATTAGCAACACTAGTACTAAAATAATAATAATAATAACCATAAAATCAAAATTAAATATCAACATAATTAACTATTTAATACCATCATGAAACTAAATTAAAAATCAAAATATTCTAAAATAACTTATAAATCAGCAAGACGTGCTTTCACAAAGTACTATAAGTACTTTATTTAAGGCTATTAAGGTGGTATATGACATCCACTCCCCCTAAAAATAAGATTAATCTAGGGTCTAATATAAAAAAGTGAGGATAGTGCTTCTTGAAAATACTTTCATCTTCCTAGGTAGCACTTTTCTCAATCAATTGGTCACATTGGACTTGTACCTGTTGAATATCTCAATTTCATAATTTATCACTATGATAGTCTAGGATCTTAATTGGGTCCAATTGGATTATCTCCTCTACTGCCACTTGGATATTATTTCAATCTAGAACATGATATGGATTGGACACATATTTTATTAACAATGCAATATGAAAGACATCATGTGAACTAGAAAGGGAATGAAGAAGATCTAGGTCACATACAGCAACGCTAATATTTTCCATAATGTCAAATGGACCAAAAAAGCATGAAAAAGGTTTGGATGCCTTTACAAAATTTATGTAACTTTAATAAGGTCTTACTCTCAAATGACCTTGTTTATAACCTCAAATTATCTTTGGATACTTTTTTAGATCAACATAACTCTTGCACCTATCAAAGAAAAATTTTAAACACTAACTTATAAGATTAATTTGGTTATCATATTCCTACACAATTTTAAGTCCCACCAAAACAATATTCTCTAATCCATCCCATCCAAATAAATTATGACACTTATGGCCATACAAAGCTTCAAAATAATCCATTTTTATTAGTAAGTGATAAGTTTTTTTATAAGCAAACTCCACTAAGCAGAGATAGTCTTACCACTTATATTATTAGTCCATAACATTATTATTAGCATGTCCTCTACTAATTTGTTCAACCTTTTTGTTATGTCATACATTTCTAGATGATAAGTAGAACTAAAATTAAGACATGTCCAAAAAGTAGCAATCAAGGTCTGCCAAAACTTCAAGAACAAGGTGGAAACTAATTAAAATTGAAACCTTGGTAAATTTATCAATAACAAACAAAATTTTATCATTCATCCATCCAGACTTAGGTAGTCTTGAAATAAATTTCATTGATATTACATCCCATTTATTCTCTAAGATTAAGTGTGGATATAAAAAACCACCTGGTTGACAATGCTTAGCTTTATCACACTAACATCTGAAGAATTTTTCCATAAAAGTAGCCATATCATTATTCAAACTAGAATAAGAATAAAATATCTTAAGTTCATGAGTCATTTTAGTGACACTTGGATGAGTAAAATGAGGTGAAGTACCCACTTATTATATTATTTTCCTTCTCAAATCTATAAAATTTAGGGGAATTTTTTTTTGATACCTTATAAGTCCATCTAAGTCTAAGTGATCAAAAAATTCTTAGCCATTACTCCCTTGGCTAGGTCTACAAAAAAAATCTTACAAACACCATTGATTAGTTTTTTCTAGAATAAAAGTTACAAATTAGACCTTAAAAAAGAAAGTGCAGCAAGGTAAGTCCTTATACTAAGGGAATCAACAACCCTATTTTATTTTACCTAAAAATAATCAATGTCTATATAAAAACTAATGGTGAATTCTAACCATTTAGATTACCTTGAATTTATTTCATCTTAATAAACTAGGTGTGTAAGG
Source organism: Torreya grandis (assembly GCA_037957365.1). NCBI lineage: Eukaryota > Viridiplantae > Streptophyta > Pinopsida > Cupressales > Taxaceae > Torreya > Torreya grandis. Next base: position 574,098 of record JARHVA010006299.1, read on the forward strand.
ATACAATGATCATATTTAAGTTAAAATGTTTTCTAGAAAAGAAATTATTTATTGCTTGAGTGCATGCACAATAGGTGCCAAATCAAGATCATGGGTGGGATAATTTTGTCATGTGTAACTTAAGAGACTCATAGGCAACAATATTTTCCAATAGACAACCATCTTCCCAAATTCTAAAATTCCCATTAGGATATATATTGACAAGAATAAGGGTAGAAGTTAGGAGTCCAAGGAAAATTCTTTATTTTTTATAAAATAGAGTGATAGGGTTAGTAATTCTATAAAAATATTCAACAAATATTCTATAATACCCTATTTAACCCATGAAACATTTCACTTCATGTATATTTCTTGGAGCATCCCACTCCTTAATGGATTTAGTCTTGGAAAGATCAATTGAAATCCCTTATTTGGAGATTATGTGCCCTAAATAATGAGTTTTATCTTGGCAATAATATAACTTATAAATTTTACCATACAATTTATGTTTTCATAGTATTTTTAATCCCAAGGGTAACTAGCACTTATTTTAAGCTCCATTCTTGTAATAAACAAGAATATCATCTAAGAAAACTAGCATAAACTAATCCAATAAATTTTTGACCACATTATTCATTAGGTTCATAAATTTAGTGGGTGAATTATTCAATTTAGAGGCAATGATAGTCAACTCATAATGTCTATACCTTATTTTAAATGTTATTTTATGCATATATTCACTTTTTATGCAGAGTTGATAATACCTTGATCTAGGATCAATTTTATAAAATACATCAAAATCCTTTGTTTCATCAAATAATCATAATTCCTAGGAATAAGATACTTATTGTTAGCTGTGACATTATTCAGCATTCGCTAATTAATGCAAAGTCTCAAAGTTTCATCCTTATTTTTTATAAAGAT